>MDKI01167291.1:0-31556 GCA_005239505.1 Nicotiana paniculata | reverse complement strand
ATATATATATATATATATATATATATATATATATATATATATATATATATATATATATCGAAGTGGAGCCGAACCGTGGGGATATAGAGGTGGTTGTTCAGTGTTCGCAGCATCTCTGTTTTCCCTTCCTATTGTATTTAGCTTTGATTCAGAGTTTTGTATCTTAGTACTTTATTTTGACTTATTTCATTAGATGCTCATGACATGTTGGCTCCGGGTTTTGGGGATGGCAGTACTGTATATAAAACTTGCTTATTATGTTAAGTAAATTTCTGTATATTATTATGAAATGCTTGAAACTTAAATGGGATTTTCAAAAGAAAATGTGAACTCGCGGTAGTCGGCTAGCCTAGTTCCATGATAGGCGCCATCACGGCCGGTTAGGATTTGGGGTCGTGACAATAGGGTCGGAACACACTGTGCATCAAGTGCATAAATGTTGTTGGGGCATTGGTCATCCCAAATGACATCACAAGGAACTCATAGTGACCATACTAAGTCCTGAAATCAGTCTTCAAGATATCTGGCTCTCGAATCTTCAACTGATGATAGCACGAAGTTAATCTTGGAAAACAGTCTGGCACCCTGTAAGTGACCAAATAAGTCATCAATACGAGGCAATGGATACATGTTTTTCACTATAACGTTGTTCAACTGGCGATAATCAATGCACATACACATAGAACCATCATTTTTCTTAAAAACAAGACCGGATCACCCGAAGATAACACACTGGGTCGAATGAATCCCTTATCAAGCAACTCTTGTAACGACTCCTTCAACTCAGGAGGAGTCATACGTTATGGAGGAATAGAGATGGGCTGAGTGCCATGCAACAAATCAATAAAAAAATTAATATCTCTATCGGGCAACATGACCGAAAGATTAGCTGGAAATACATCTGGAAAACCCCTCACTACTGGAACTGATTCAACTGTAGGGGTATCAATAATGACATATCTCACATAACCTAGATAAAGGTCACACCCCTTCTTAGCCATTCGTTGAGCTTTAAAAAATGAAATAACTCAGCTGGGAGTATACTTTAAGGTACCTCTCCACTCAAATCACGGTAATCCTGGCATAGCCAGCATCATAGCCTTGGCGTGGCAATCAAGAATAACATAATGGGGAGACAACCAATCCATGCCCAAAATAATATCAAAATCTACCATACTGAGCAATAATAAGTCGGATATGGTCTCAAAACCACTAAGAACAACCAAACATGACCGATATACACGGTCAACAACAATAGAATCCCGCACAGGTGTAGACACATAAACAGGAGAACTCAAAGAATCACGAGATACGCCCAAATACAGGGAAAAATAAGATGACACATAGGAATAAGTGGAGCCTGGATCAAATAAAACTGGCGCATCTCTGTGACAGACTGAAACAATACCTATAATGAAAGAATTGGAAGTAACTGCCTCTGTACCAATAGGAAGGGAATAATATGGGGTTTGGCCTCCCCCTCTAGGGCGACCTCTAGCTCCCCGACCTCCACCTCGAGCTGGCTGGGCAGGTGGAGTGGTAGCTGGTGCTGTAATCATAGCCTGAGGGCCTGGTGGAGCATGCGGTGCGTGAGAAGTTTGTGGAGGTGCACCCTTCCTAAGTCTAGGGAAATCCCTCACCATACGGTGAGTGTCGCCACACTCAAAACAAGATCTTGGAGGGCGTGGTTGCTGTGACTAGTCCGGGCCAGGTCTGTTGGCATGTCCGCTAAAAGCACTTCGTCCAAGAGGTGCACTAGATACTGGCGGTGCATAATAAGGCTCCTAGGGCCTAGAAGGGGCCGAAATACAACTAGCGTCTAGAAGTGCTGAATGAACGGGGCGACTCACACAGCCCCTACCATAACGAACTGCAGCTGGGGCACGAGTACCACTATAAGTGCCATACTCTCGAGACCTTTTGGCCTCCCTCTCCTCTCTCTCCTTAGCAAGTATACCCTCTAATATCCTAGAAATACTCATAACCTACTGGTAAGAAATATCCATCTCCAACTCCCAGGTCATGCTAAGATTGATGTTGGGGTAGAGCCTCTCGATAAACTGGCGGACCATCTCTCAAACTGTGGCAACCAAGGCTAGTGCTTGTCGGGCCAAATCACTGAAGTGAACTGCATACTCTGACATCGTCATAGAACCCTGGTGCAACTGCTCAAACTCCACGCGACATGGGTCTTTGAGACTCTGGGGAACATGCTCCCTCAAGAACATGTCCGAGAACAGAGTCCATGCAAGTGAAGCTGCCTCAACCGAACTACCCAACTCATAAGTACGCCACCACTTATAGGCTTCTCCTCTAGGCTCGAATGTAGTAAAAGAAACCCCACTCGACTCTGCTACGCCCATCATACGGAGAATACAGTGACACTTGTGATGACCCAAAAGATCATCTTATGAATTAAGACACTATTCTGGGCTCATTAGCCTTAAAATACTAATTTTAATTACTTCGATTTACGTGCACATTCCAGGTGTGAATCCGGAAAGCTTTTATTTGAAAATATAAGAAATGATATTTTTTTAGAGTAAAAAATTTGATTTTTATTGACTTTGGTCAACATTTTGAGTAAACAGACTCGAATATTTGTTCCGATGATCTCAGGAGGTCCACAGTAAAATATGGGACTTAGGCGTATGCCCGGAATTGAATTCTGAGGTTCCTAGCTTTAGAAATCATTTTTTGAAGAAAATTGTTACGCTGGATTTTTAAGGAAATAAAGAAATGAATTAAAGTTTGAATTCGTTGGTATCGGGCCCGTATTTTGGTTCCAGATCCCGATACAGGTTTGTTATGATATTTAAGTCCTATCTGTGAAATTTGGTGAGAATCGAAATTTATTTGGCGTGATTCGGACATCCGATCGAGAAATAGTAAAATTGAAGTGTTCTTGAGAAAAATCATGAGTTTTGAGGTTGAATCCGTAGTTTTAAATGTTATTTTTGTGATTTGATCACACGAGCAAGTCCGTATGATATTTTTAGACTTCTGTGTATGTTTGGCTTGGAGCCTCGAGGGCTCGGGTGAGTTTTGGGTAGGCTACAGAGTGTTTAGAACTTGGAAATGCGATATTTAGGTCACAAATGCGAAGGTAGCAGTAATTTAGAAGGGTTCACAATTGCGAACCCCTGATCGCATTTGTCATAACCGCAGCCTATTAAGTGGGATCTTAGACGGGATTTTAACCCATTTTTCAATTCTCTCAAACCCTAAACCTCCATAGACGATTTTTCAAAGACTCAAACTTTTCCAAATCATAGGTAAGTGATTCCTAACTACTTTCTTTCAATTCTTTACAACTTTTTACAAGATTTCAACCAAAAACCTAGAACTTTCATGGTAAATCATGGGATTTTTGGGTAGAACTTATGAACTTCGAAATTTGAGAATTTAGACCCCGAATTGAGGTCGGATTCTAAAATCAATTTGTATATCCGGGCTCGGGGGAGAATGGGTAAACGGGGTTTGGTCCAAACCTCGAATTTAGACTAAGCGGGTCTGGGGTCGATTTTTGTCTTTTGATAGGAGAACATATGAAAACAATAGTTTTTCATTAAAGTTAATTCCTTTAGAAATAATTGATGCTATTGAACCAATTATGATTATATTCGAGCGGGTTAGAGGCAAATTCTAAAGGAAAATCTGGGATTGAGTAGTGAGTGGCTTGCGAAATTGAGGTAATTATTTGGTTTAACCTTGACTTTAGGGAATAGAAATCCCCAACTTAAATTGCTATGTGAAATTTCATGTTTGTGGTGTATAGATGACGTTACGAGTATCTATGCACCACCAAATTATCTGTTTAACATGATCGCTTCCCCGGTTCCAATTCACTATATTCTTGTCTTGATCGTTTTCGTGATTTCGATGCCTCCATGTCTACTTGTTTTGCTTACTTGTTTTTTAGATATTGTTTCACTTATTTGGGAGTATTAATTGTTCCTTAACTTCATTGTGGTACATTAATGGTTGAGCTGGTGGTCCGTATTTCATGATACATTTCGGTTGGTTTCGCTGTGTAGTGATAATTGATGAAATTTTGGAATAGTACAACTTTTCTTCTTACAATTGTTGAGACATAAATATTGTGAAAGGCTTTGACCTAACTTGTAAAATCCTTTTTATAAATAAAGAGATGTGATTGTCTGGTGGGATCGGGTTGCACGCTGCAACAAGGAGTAATAAGGAGGACAGGTGGGACCGGGTTGCACGCCGCAAGAGGAGAAATAAGGGTGATATATATAGGGAGGAGCAATAAGGGTGGAAAGGTGGGAGCGGGTTGCGCACAACAACAAGGAGCAATAAGGGGGGATATTCATGTTTTACTGATTATATGATAAAGATTGGAAAACTTATTGTTTTATTCTATTCTTCCCATACTCTGCTTTTACCTTTATTTTAAATTGAAACTTGGAAATTTTTGTGAGGATTGGTTATATCTGAGATCTGGAAAAGTTAATCGAGTTGTTTTATTAATTGTTGCAAGTTACTGTTTAATTAGTTTATTATTCCCTTCTTGATTTATTATACATTGTATCCATGTTATGTTACAAATGCCCCGTCGTAGCCTCGTCACTACTTCGTCGAGGTTAGGCTCGGCACTTACCAGTACATGGGTTCGGTTGTATTGATACTGCACCCTGCACTTCTTGTGCAGATCTAGGTTCCAGTCAGAGTTGAGTTATCGAGTAGTACCTAAGCATTCGTACGGGGACACGAGGTAGATCTGCTGGCGCCCGCAGATTCCTGGAGTCTTTTCTACATTATTTAGATTGTTGTTTTATTTCATTCAAAACATATATATATATATATATATATATATATATATATATATATATATTTCTTTCAGCCAAATACTTGTATATTTTTTAGTAGTTCGTGAACTGTGACTCCAAATCCTGGGTAGTTAGATATTAGAATTAGTTTCGAGTTTCATTTCATAAATTCGTACATTATTCTTGATTCCTCTATTGGATAGTATTAGATTTCGTATTATTCTGAACTGCTTACTTATATTTAATTAAATTGTTTTAAGAAAACGGTTAATTAATTTCTAACATTAGCTTGCCTAGCAAGTATGGTGTTAGGCGTCATCACGATCCCGAGGGTTGGAAATTTAGGTCGTGACAACACTCCTCTAGAAAACCCTAGTCATCCTCTTACGTCAATAAACTGAAGGTAAGAGGGTGGTACTTCTTGTTCCTCTCAAGTATGAGTTGCTCCGCCTCAGAAACTGCTTCCTTAACCTCGGGCTAAGCTGGAGTTACCGGCTGCATCGGTATAATCTATGGAACTTGGTCGACCTGAACCCGCTGCTCTGGGGTACGGGTAACGGAAGTCTGTGCTTATCCCCCAGCCTGAGATGTGGCAGGAGCAAGTGGAATCAATCCAGCCTGAGCCATGGTGCTTAACACGCTCAAAAACTAGGCTAGAGTCTCATGGAGGGCTAGTGCAGCATTAGGTACCTCAGGTTCCTGCCCTCCAGCTGGAGCTATTGGGGGCTCCGCTGTAGCAGCTCATGTGGGTGCTCTGGCTACACCACGTGGTCGTCCTCGGCCTCTACCCCGGATCCGGCCTCTCACAGCTCTAGTAGGGGGCGCGGGTGCCTGGTCATCAAATCTGCCTCTACGTGTCCTCACCATATGTGAGAAAATAGAATACAAAAGTTTAGAATTTCGAAGTCAAAAATATCGCACGAAAAGGAACCAAAGAAGTGTAATTTTTCCTAACATTTCCATAGCCTTCCGAAGAAAGTACAGACGTCTCCCTACTGATCCGCGAGACTCTAATAAATCGACTTGTGACTCACGACACCTATGAACTTGGCTTTGATACCAACTTGTCACGACCCAAATTTTCCCTCCGTAAGACGTCGTGATGGCACCTAGTTTTTACGACTAGGTAAGCTTAACAATTTGCGGAATAACAGAAATCAAAGTAAAATTAACAACTAAAATGCAATAGAATAATAAAATAACTGATAAGATGCCGCTCGGCATGTACAAAACCCAACATTCGAGTATACACAGTATGTTCCCAAAACCCGATAGTCATAAGTCACAAGCTACAAAAGAAAAACTAGTATCTCTATAC
This sequence comes from Nicotiana paniculata, assembly GCA_005239505.1. Taxonomy (NCBI): domain Eukaryota; kingdom Viridiplantae; phylum Streptophyta; class Magnoliopsida; order Solanales; family Solanaceae; genus Nicotiana; species Nicotiana paniculata. The sequence goes on along the minus strand of MDKI01167291.1, from coordinate 25,448 downwards.
ACCAAATTTTAAGTAAAATATAGAAAGGAGGGAATAGAAGGGGACTCCGAGGTCTGCGGATGCGACAAATGTACCATGAAGTCTCCATACAGCAGCAAGCACTCTCAGTTAATATCAGGGTTGATAAGAAGCACCTGGATCTACTCACAAAATAGGTGCAGAAGAGTAGAATGAGTACACCATAACGGTACCAAGTAAGTGTCAAGCCTAACCTCGGTAGAGTAGTGACGAGTTCAGACCCGGGCCCTACTGGGATATAATAATAAGACAGATTATTCAATAAAAATGAAAGAAAAAGGGGAATTTAACTAAAAGAATTCATTGAGAAATAATAACACAACACAATGAGATAACAACAGGGGCGCTCCCGAGATACCGTCTTATAGTCCCAACAGTAAATACTCAACACGGGATCTACCGAGATACTGTCTCGTAGTCCCAAAAGTAAATATGCGAGGAGATATTCCGAGGTACCGCCTCATAGTATCAAAAGTAAATGTGCAGGAGGATCTCTCGAGGTACCACCTCGTAGTCCCATATGTAAATATGCAGTCATCCCAAATGTAAATACACAACTCAAATCGGTGAAGAAAGCAACTAACAACAAGAATTATACATCTAAGATTGATGAAATTCAAGTAAAGGCGTGAATTCAACTAAACATGTTGCATCAAATTCAAATAAATATTTAAGACACATAGACATGCAAAACTAGGTTAAACAGGATAACTACACATGCTAGTGTAACTCATTTAAGGTGTAACAAGCTATTACTCAGTGAAAACCCGTATTTTTACCACAATTAACCCATGTACGCACTCGTTGCCTCGCGTACACGATGCTCACATATCACAAAAGTATCACAACAATACCAAATCCTAAGGGGATTTCCCCCTCACAAGGTTAGGCAAGCCACTTACCTCGAACCAAGCTCAATCAGTCAATAAGAATGCCCTTTCCTCGATTATCCGACTTCGAATGGCCCAAATCTAACCAAATAAAATTACACACCATAAATAAAACTATAATAGACTAATCTAATTAATGAAATCAAGATTTTAACAAGAATTTTGAAAGTCATCCTAAAAAGTTGACCCGGGCCCAAATCGGGTAAAAGTCATAAAATATGAATACCCATTCACTCACGAGTTTACTCGTACCAAAATTATCCAAATCCAATATCAAAATCCGAATCAAAACTCAAAAACTTAGTTTAAGAACTTTCCAACATTTTCCCCAAATTGTCAACCAATTTCCTTAATAAAATGATGAAGTAAACTATAGATTAGTGGAATAGAACCATAAATAAGTTAAGAATCGTTACCCAATAGCTTTATTTGAAAACCCTTGAATTATCTCCTCAATCCGAGCTCTCAAACTCCCAAAATTGATAATGGAAAAAACCCTCGAACTTAGCCTTTTCTGCCCAGCGATTTCGCACTTGCAGGCTCTTAGTCGCACCTGCGGAACTTCTATTGCATGTGCAGACTTCACTTAAAGTTCATAAGTTTGAATTAATTGGTTTTAGGGTGTGATTCTTAGTTTTAATATTTTTTCGGGCGTTTCGAAGGTTCGAGCGAGACCGTCTTATGATTTAGAACTTGTTGGTATATTTGGACAGGGCCTCGGGGGCCCCGGATGCTATTCGGACGTCGCGCGAGTCGAGTCCAAGATCAAAATGAGTTGCTGGTGCACCAGTTCTGGTGCGACCTCAACTGTGGTTGGGCAGCCGCAGGTGAGAGCTTGCAGGTGCGGGCGAAGTTGTGCATATGCCGCCCAAGAAGCGGAGCCAAGGTTCCGCAGATATGGTCCCTTTTTCGCAGATGCGGGACCGCATATGCGTTCACCTGTCCGCAGGTGCGGCCCTAACCAGCCCTCCCTCTTTTCTGCAGATGCAGATGATGGTCCGCAGAAGCGAGACCACAGGTGCGGTCCACACGCCGTAGATGCGAAACTCGCTGAAGGCAGTGGCCTTCATTTAATACATGAGTTTTTCATTTTTGATTCACTTCACTCAACACTTGGGCGATTTGGGAGCTTCATAAGGGGGGGTTTCCACCTAGCTTTGTGAGGTAAGTAATTCCTACATCATGTGAGTTTAATACATAGTTTATGAGTAGATTACAACATGTAAATTAGTGAAAATTAAGGTTTAGAGTAAAACCTAGGGTTTTGATAAAAATAAGATTTAACCATGAAATTTGTTATGGAATCTAGTAAAAATCATATATTATTGATCCTTATGTTAGGCGTAACAACTTTTTATAAGAATTTTCGAAATCCGAGCAAGTGGGCCTGAGGGTGAATTTTAGAAATTTTACCAATTGGCTTGGGTAATCACTTAAATGGTGGAATTATGAAATTTGAGCATAGATTGACTAGTTTATGTAATGTTTGGCTAGTTTCGAGTTGTTGGGCGTCAAATTGGGAGGTTTGAGCGCATTTTTGAATCGGAAAGTGGGCTTCATACGAGGTAAGTCTCCTTTCTAACCTCGTAAGAGGGAACCTTCCCCCTAGGTGAAATACTTGATCATGTGAATAATTGTGGGGGACTACGTACGTACTAGCTGACAAGGATCTGTGCGTAGTGACTATTTCTTGCTATGTCCGGGTAGTTTAGATTTACATCATGCCTTTCGAACATTGTTAATTAATTTACATGCGCTATTATCATTGAGTGAAAGTTTATATCAATATCTAAGAATTTAAAGGTTTCAAATAAATCATTAATTTGAAAAAAATGAATTGAGGAGAATGTGCTATGTTTATGTGAAACTGCTTCGCAGTTATATTTCGCGAGCGGGGTGATTTCTTCCACTACTCTCATGGGAGCGGATCGTTTGCCTCGGCAGGTTAATAGATGCATCTATGGTTAGCGCCGTTCGATCCTTCAGCAGTGCACATTTACTTTTCGGTTGGATCGGGCCGTACGTCCTCAACATATTATGCTCATGCTAATTGCTTGGTATTTTCTTGTGATTCTTAAATCGTTAAAAGGGCCCTGAAGAATAAAGTAGTAATCTGTTGATAGGAATTGACACATAAAAGTACATGTGAAAAGATTTGTCATTTCTTGTTTTTATTGTTATTCATCTTTGATATTCATGCTTAGCCTTGTATTTAGATAAATTGTTTGGCCTAGTAAGTGTCAAGTCGACCTCTCGTCACTACTTCTTCGAGATAAGACTGGATACTTACTGGGTACATAATGTTTATGTACTCATGCTACGCTTCTGTACTTAATTGTACAGGTTCTGAGGCGGGTGCATCTGGTTATCAGGCCGGAGCACGTTCTTGACTTCATGAGATCAAAGATTCCACGGTGAGCTGTTTCTCTTGATTCCGTTCAGCAACACGTTGGAGTCCTTCCCTTTTTGTTATTCTGTCTATATCCTCTCAGGCAGTAGGATAGACGTGTTCTTTTGATTCCTTCTACTAGATGTCTGTATATTTGTGACACTAGTTCCTAGCACACACACATTGGTAGACTATTCTTTTAGAAATGTAACTATTTAAATTTAACTTCTTGATAATTGCAATTAAATCCGCCTTTGATATTTGTTATTTTCTCATGTTTGTGACAAAAAAAAAAACTCGAATATTGTTAATAAAGTTTTATAAAATTTAAATAGAACTCATTAGACTAATTGTGTTGGCTTGCCTAACATCGGCGTTGTGCGCCATCGCGATCTAGATTAGGATTTGAGTCGTGACACATATCACTTTTATTTCCCTCTCTCAGCACTTTTATTTCCCTCTCTCAGCACTTTATTTCTTTCGTCACTGCTACTATTTATTTCTTCTCCTATTATCCCCCACTCTTCCTTCTTAATTTTCTACTGTTTTTCTTTATTCTTTCCTACTTTCTTGATTGTAGATAAATTTTGAGTATCTTGTATTTTTAAGACCTTTTTTTGTTGAAAAGCTTGAAAATTGTAATGTTAATTGTTACTATTCATCTATGTTATTTTATTTCTTCTACTTTTAGTTGATCTTAGTTTGGAAATATTGTATCTTGAATTTACTACTCCTGCTTTAATTGCAAAAAATTAGAATGTCATTGTGCTTAGTGTATTATGAGTTCCTGATGTTTTCTTTCTCTTTTTTTATTTTTTTATTTTTTTTATTTCACTGATTCTGGTTTTGTGTTTTTTGCAGGTTGATTAATGCTATGTGTAATTGCTTCATTTGGATTATTTTGTTTATAAGGATGGTGTTATGTAATTTTTTTAATTTGCATTTTCTGTAGCAATTACAATTTGAAGGACATCTAAGTATATCATGCGGAATGGTAATTGATGCATCATTACATTTTGGCTGAAGTTTTGATTGATCAAAACAAAGCTTCCATCTACAAATTTAATTTTACTTGAAAAGAAACGATAGTCAATTAATTTTAAATTTTCATAATTTATTTTTACTAATTTTGAATTAGGATTATTTTGTTTACAAAGGCGTTGTTCAGTCATTTTTTGCTTTCCATTTTTTTCAGCAATTGCGATTTACAAGACATCTAAGTATATTATGAGGTATGGTAATTAATGCATCGTTACATTTTGGTTGAAGTTTGATTGATCAAAATGAAGTTTCCATCTACAAATTTAATATTACGTGAAAAAAACGATAGTTGTTATAAGTAGAATTCTATTTAAGGTGAATGTTTATATTATAGAGAGATTTTAGGAATTTTATTTGGTGGCTAAGTCACTCTTTTCCTATAAATAGAGGGGTCATATTCCATTGTAATTCATCCTAAAATCAATAATAATTTCCTCTCTCTTTCTCTATAATATTGTTCTTCTTCATTTATTATTTCATAACACGTATCAGCACGAGACTTTACCATTTCAAGAAGCGCTTTGAGAAGATTAAGGTATAACTTTTCTCCTCTTTTTAATTATGACTGACATTATGAAAAGAAAGTTCGTTGCCCTTGAAATTTCGGGCAAGAACTATATGACATGGGTGTTGGATGCTAAAATCCATTTAGATGCAATGGGTCTTGGAGACCCCATTAAAGATAAAAATAAAGCATCTACCAAAGACTGTGCTAAGGACTTGATTTTCTTGCGCTATCACCTTGATGAAGAGTTGAAAATAGAATATCTCACAGTCAAATATCCATTTGTTTTGTGGAATGGCTTAAAGGAAAGATATGACAACTTAAAGTTGGTCACTCTTCCACAAGCACGATATGATTGAGCTCATCTGAGGCTCCAAGACTTTAAGTCTGTTTCTGAATATAATTCTGCAATGTTCATAATTAGTTCTAAATTGAAACTCTGTGGAGATACTATCACTCACTATGATATGCTTGAAAAAATATTTACAACATTTCATGCCTCAAATATTGTCTTGCAACATCAGTACTGAGAGAAAGGTTTCAAGAAGTACTTTGAGTTGATTTCCCTTCTCCTTATGGCTGAACGAAATAACGACTTGCTCATGAGAAATCACGAAAATCGACCCACTGGGTCTACACCATTGCCTGAAGTGGATGAGGTGTATTCCCATTATGCTAAGCATGGGAAAGACCATGGCCCTATTAATGGCCGTGGACAAGGAAAAAACTTTTCCGCTGTTAATCACCCCCCAAAGAGAAATAACCACCAAAAATGGAAAGGGAAAGATTAGAAGCCAAAGAAAAATGGTTCAGAAACTAAATGTTATCGTTTCGGTGGAAAAGGGCATTGGGAAAATATTTGTCGTGTACCAAGACATTTGGTTGAGCTTTATCAAGCATATCTAAAGAATAAAGGCCCTGAAGCCAATTTTGTCTCCGACAATGATTTTGACATCACCCACTTGGATGTGGTAGACTTCTTTGAGCACCCTGATGGAAAAATAGACCACTTGATCGGTTATAGATCCGTGGTTAGAGATGATTAAGTAGTTTAATTTTTATTTTTGTCTATCCTTACTAGTTAACGAATAAACATCATGTAATCATAGCCCTTTACATGAGTAGTAGTCATTAGTATCAAGTAGTATTGATTTATGAATTAGTGCTAGTTCGTTTTGATTAAATGTATTTCTAGTAACGGTTTTAAACAATGTTTCAGTGTGCTTAGTATTTAAGTATTAGTTTTGTTACATACGGTAAGATTTTGATTGATTGTAGTGATTGTCATAATATCAATTTATTAACTACCAATTGGTAATGGGTAAGATAGTTGCTTCCCAGTGCAAAAAGTAGTTTTTCATTCGTTTTGAGTTTGCAATTTCTGCTACAACATAGTTGTGATTTCGAGCTGATTATTGTTGGTGCTGTAAACTTTTTCTTGGTGATATAATTTTTTTCTAGAATGCTCTATAATTTAAGAGTTACTGGCTGAATGCCTAATCAATATTATTATGTTTGCATGACCTACTACAATTGTGTCTTACGGGCACAAGTTCCCAATAATCCAATTAAGTCTATTAGACTTGATAATGCTCCTGAGTTTTCATCCCAAGCATTTAATGATTATTGCTTATCAATTGAGATAAAAGTGAAACATCCTGTAGCTCATGTTCACACTCAAAATGGACTTGCAGAATCTTTAATTAAACGTCTGAAATTGATAGCAAGATTGTTACTCATGAAAATGAGGTTGCCCACTTCTGTTTGGGGTCATGCCATTTTGCATGCGTCAATGCTAGTTCGTCTCAGACTAACAAATTATCATAAATATTCTCCGTTGCAATTAGTTTTGGATCATGAACCTAAAATATCCCATTTAAGAATTTTTAGATGCGCAGTATATGTGCCTGTAGCACCGCAATATCGCACCAAAATGGGTCCCCAAAGAAGGCTAGGAATATATGTTGGGTTTGAATCGCCCTCCATTATTTGTTATCTTGAAACATTAACGGGGGATTTATTCACTGCTCGATTTGCAGACTGTCGATTCGATGAGACACTTTTCCTAAAATTAAGGGGAGAAATTGGTGAAACCAAACAGGAAATTTTGAGGAAAAATCCATCACTGTCTCATCTTGATCCACGTACATCCATTTGTGAAAAAGAGGTGCAAAATATTATCCATTTGCAAAGAATAGCAAATCAAATGCCAGACGCATTTACGAAATTGAAAATGATAACAAAATCACATATCCCTGCAGAGAATGTTCCAATCCGTATTGATGTCCCTATTGGACAATCTTCTAGTGTCATATCTAATAAGTCAAAACCACGCCTAAAACGTGGCAGACCATTGGGTTCTAAGGATCGAAATCCTAGAAAAGAAAAAATAAGTGATGAAAATGACACTACGAAAGACTCTCATGAAGAAATCCATGATTTAATAAATTCTGAGATTTATGAGGAAACCACTGAGCCCGAGACTCAAGAAAATAAGGAACTATCAAAAAATCCAATCGATATTGAAACAAATTTGAATCGAGTGGATATAGTGGTGGATTATGTCTTTGCATATAGTGTTGCATCTATCATTATGCAAGATAGTGAGGATCTTGAACCTCAATCTGTTGGAGAATGTCGATAAAGACGAGATTGGCTAAAATGGCAAGAAGTAATCCAATCAGAGTTGAATTCACTTGCGAAACATGAAGTTTTTGGACCTGTAGTCCAAACACCTAATGGTGTTAAGCCTGTTGGCTATAAATGGGTCTTTATATGCAAGAGGAATGAGAAAAATGAGGTACAAATATATAAGACATGCCTTGTTGCACAAGGATTTTCAAAAAAGCCTAATGTCGATTATGAAGAGACATATTCACCCGTTATGGATGCTATAATGTTCTGTTATCTCATTAGTTATGTTGTCCATGAAAAGATTGGCATGCATTTAATGGATGTTGTTACCACTTACCTTTATGGCTCACATGATAATGAGATATACATGAAAATTTTCGAGGAATTTAAAATGCCTAACTCACATAATTCAAAATCCTGGAAAATGTTTTCAATTAAAGTGCAAAGATCTTTGTATGGTCTAAAGAAATCAGGACGTATGTGGTATAATCGTCTTAGTGAGTATTTATTAAAGGAAGATTATATAAATGATGCCATTTGTCCATGTGTTTTTATAAAGAAAACAACATCAAAATTTATTGTACTTGTCGTATATGTTGATGACATAAACCTTATTGGAACTCCTGTAGAACTCCAAAAGGCAATTGATTATTTCAAAAAAGAATTCAAGATGAAAGATCTCGGAAAGACAAAATTATGTCTTGGTTTGGAAATTGAACATTTTTGGTAAACAGAATTTTTGTTCATCAATCTACCTACATAGAAAAGGTACTAAAACGGTTTTATATGGATGGAGCACATCCATTAAGTACTCCGATGATTGTTCGATCACTTGATGTGAATAAGGATCCATTCCGACCTCGAAAAGAGAATGAAGATCTACTTGGTCGTGAAGTACCATATCTTAGTGCAATTGGTGCACTAATATATCTTTCCAACACTACAAACACTACTAAAAATTCGGGGAAAAACGACCACAAAAAGAGACCAAAGTTGGTCCCTGAACAGTGAAAAGCAACCAAAATGCGTCCAAACATGATTGGTCGCTATTTTGTCTGTCCCTTTACCATAGAGACCAAAGTTGGTCACTAATTAGCGACCAACTTTGGTCTGTAAATAAAATAAAATATTTTAAAATCTGGAAAATAGCGACCAAAGTTGGTCGTTATTTTATTAATTTATTTAATTTGTTTTAAATAAAAGCGACCACAATTGGTCGCTAAATTTCAGGAAAAATATTTTTTTAATAACATAGCGACCAACTTTGGTCGCTTTTCTTGGTTTTATTTTGACAGAAACTGCCTATTTTGGCAGCCACACCACCTGCCAGCATACCAAATCCTATTACAACAACAACAACAACAACAATATTATCACAACAACAACAATACTAACACAACAACAATACGAACTAACAACACAACAACAAAAACATTAAAACCAATATTAAAACCAACATTAAAACCAACAACGTATAAAGTTCAATAAAACTAACACATTTAACTAACAAAACTAAGTTAACACTTATTACAAGCCCATTCCAAAACGGACCAAAGTTCTATTGTCTAGTTCAAAGTATATAAAAGTACTCAATGACTGTTTCATTCTATATCATTATCAAGACGATAATGAGAAGGGTCATTTCGTGGTGGACGAGAAGAACGATCACGGGGAGGACGAGAGGAACTAACACGGGGAAGACGGAAGGAACGCTCACGTTCAAGTTGAGCCTCTGGCGATGGCTCGCGAGACCGGGGAATCGGAAAAGCTCCAGAAGCTAGGAAAGATTTCAGCTGAGCTTGCATACCTTTTTACTGAGCTTGCATGCCTTGGTACTGAGCTTGCATGCTAACGTACTGAGCATCTCTAAGCCTTTCTCGTTCCTTGGATGTTTCTAGCTCGCTTGTGAGCTTTGTCACAGTCTCCCGCATAGTGGAGAGGCTCTCCCCAACAAGTTGCTCGGCTTGTGAGGAAGTTCCTATTCCTTGCATTCCACAGAGATAGCGGTGGAACTTCTTATTAGGAAGCTCGTATACCTTCCCATATTTTGCATCGCCAGCCGCCTGCATTCATAGTCTTTCTGAATCCTCCTCCGAAAGATGGATTGGCTCACCCGACTCATTAGGTGGCTGACTGCGTATGAATTCCTCCATGTCAACTTTGAAGCGATCCTATAAGAAATTTTTTATTTAATTAGTATTTGAAGATTATATTAGAGTATATCAGAATACTTAATGAAAAGATAAAACTTACATGTACAGTCGATGATCGGTCGTTGACCCACCTTTCTGGATCAGTCTCTTTCTTTTTCTTGACAATATGAGTCTCCTTGAATAACTCATCTTGCTTCATTGGACGACCCAGCTTCTTTTCCTGAAAATTCATAAATTATAGTTAATAAAAAGAATATAGATACTTTAAAAATTAAAATAAATGAACTTCAGCTCAAGTTTTGTCTTTGTAACTAGGGAACTTCAGCATACGGGGTTGAAGTTCCCCAGTTATAAAGACAAAAACTTCAGCATACGGGGCTGAAGTTCCCTAGTTACACTGGGGGACTTCAGCTCTAGAGCTGAAGTTTTGTCTTTGTAATTGGGGAACTTCAACGTACAGGGCTGAAGTTCCCCAGTTATAAAGAAAAAATTTCAGCATAATGGGGCTAAAGATCCCCAGTTTACAAAGACAAAACTTCAGCTCAAGAGCTGAAGTTCTCTAGAGCTAAAGTTTTGTATTTGTACTTATCTTTTTAACTTGGGAACTTCATCTCTAAAGCTGAAGTTTGTAACTGGGAAAGCTGAAGTTTTGTCTTTGTAATTGGGGAACGTCAGCATACGAGGCTGAAGTTCTCCAGTTATAAAAACAAAAACTTTAGCATACGGGGCTGACGTTCCTCTAGTTACACTGGGGAACTTCAGCTCAAGTTTTGTCTTTGTAACTGGAGAATTTCAGCGTACGGGGCTGAAGTTCCCCAGTTACAAAGACAAAACTTCAGCTCTAGAGCTGAAGTTTTGTCTTTGTAACTGGAGAATTTCAGCGTACGGGGCTGAAGTTCCCCAGTTACAAAGACAAAAACTTCAGTATAATGGGGCTGAAGTTCCCTAGTTTACAAAGACAAAACTTCAGCTCTAGAGCTGAAGTTCTCCAGAGCTGAAGTTTTGTCTTTGTAATTGTCTTTATAACTTGGGAACTTCAGCTCTAAAGCTGAAGTTTGTAACTGAGAAACTTCTGCTCTAGAGATGAAGTTTTGTCTTTGTAACTGGGGAACTTCAGCATACGGGGCTGAAGTTCTCCAATTATAAAAACAAAAACTTCAGCATACAAGGCTGAAGTTCCTCCATTTACACTGGGGAACTTCAACTCAAGTTTTGTCTTTGTAACTAGAGAACTTCAGCATACGGGGCTGAAGTTCCCCAGTTATAAAGACAAAAACTTCAGTATAATGGGGCTAAAGTTCCCTAGTTTACAAAGACAAAACTTCAGCTCTAGCTGAAGTTTTGTCTTTGTAATTGTCTTTATAACTTGGGAACTCTAGAGCTAAAGTTTTGTCTTTGTAATTGTCTTTATAACTTGGGAACTTCAGCTCTAAATCTGAAGTTTGTAACTGGGAAACATCAACTCTAGAGCTGAAGTTTTGTCTTTGTAATTGTCTTTATAACTTGGGAACTTCAGCTCTAAATCTGAAGTTTGTAACTGGGAAACATCAACTCTAGAGCTGAAGTTTTGTCTTTGTAACTGTGGAACTTCAGCATACGGGGTTGAAGTTCTCCAATTATAAAAATAAAAACTTCAGCATACGGGGCTGAAGTTCCTCCAGTTACACTGGGGAACTTCAGCTCAAGTTTTGTCTTTGTAACTGTGGAACTTCAGCATACGGGGTTGAAGTTCTCCAATTATAAAAATAAAAACTTCAGCATACGGGGCTGAAGTTCCTCCAGTTACACTGGGGAACTTCAGCTCAAGTTTTGTCTTTGTAACTGGGGAACTTCAGCATACGGGCTGAAGTTCCCCAGTTACGCTGGGGGACTTTAGCTCTAGAGCTGAATTTTTGACTTTGTAACTGGGGAACTTCAGCATACGGGGCTGAAGTTCCTCCAGTTACACTGGGGAACTTCAGCTCAAGTTTTGTCTTTGTAACTGGGGAACTTCAGCATACGGGGCTGAAGTTCCCCAGTTATAAAGACGAAACTTCAGCATAATGGGGCTGAAGTTTCCCAGTTTACAAAGACAAAACTTCAGCTCTAGAGAACTTCAGTCTTTGTGTGTGTGTGTCTATATATATATATATATAACACGCTTTGTTGTACAATTTTAACTACATATATAGCATGTAGAATATACGTACCAATCTTCTTTTTATAGTCCCTTGGTTGATCGCATCTCCAGTGTGCAAGGAGCCTCCCTTCTCGGATGCGCGAGCTTTCTTTTCTTTTTCGCTCTTCTTTAAGAACTCCACGGTAAGCCACTGCCTTTGCAAATCCCTCTAAAAATCATCAAGCAACCAATTAGGATTCTGATTATACAATCTAGCGTTGGAGAAACTATGCGACAAACGCTTCCGAGCCTTAAGATTAAAATTACGCGCCACCTCCGCGCTATAGCGGTGTTCCCATACACACTTGCTCTGTATTTCAAAAGTTAAATATTGTATGAAAATATCATAAATATAAATAATTATAAAGCTTAAAAGAAAATTTATACCTTAAATTCATTGAAATTTGCTCCTTCAGCGAGAATGGGAATTCGCTCCAACTCGTATAAGGGGTATCATAAAGCTTTCTGGTGGCGTTGGTGATTATCTTCGTAGTAGTGTTACTCGGTATGAACCTGCAATTTAAAAAAAACACATTAATATATTAGTATAAACTGTACAAAACAATAAACGTAAAAAAATCAAGTTGCTCTTACCCATCACCCTCAGGAACTATGATAAACCTGCCATACTTATCCTTATGCACCTCCTCATCATCATCAGCATCATCATCGGAAGCAGGTACATTAGATGCATGTGTGGAAGGTGTAGGGGGTCAGAGCTAGTATCTCGCAGGCGAAGGCCTGTAAGAGATGGAGTCGATGAGGAAGATGGTTGTGATCCTTGTGACTGCGACATCGCGGGATCGACCGGAAACTGTTGTGATACTGATGCCTCTGACCCCCATGGTTGTGGAACCAGTGGCTGTGACCCACGTGGTTGTGACCCCCATGGCTGTGACTCGGATGGATGTGAGTCATGTGCTCGTGAGGCTGCTGAACTGTATGCTGGACGTACAGTCCTAGGGCCCTGTGCTGAAAGACCCGGTGTCTGCACAAAGATGTAGCAGGGCTGGTGATGCTGTGGTGCCTCATAATATCCATCGGGTGGAGGATAAGACATAGGCGGCGCCTGTGAAGAGGGTGGAAAAGAGGGAGGATAAGAGGGAGGAGTATCTTCTACTCTCCTCTTTCCCTTCTTAGCCTTTCCTTTACCCCGAGAACCCGTAGGGTCATCGTTACCTCGACCCTTGCCTGTCATCTGCATAAAAATTACATATTTAGATTGAAACATATAATAAAATAGCTATAAAATGAGAAGTAGTAAAGAAACCAACTTTTTAAAGCTCATCGACATATTGTTCCTCGTCCGAGGATTCTTCTTCCGAACTAGTTTGTGCTTCATCAGTTGATTCTTCTTCAACATTTTCTATTATTGTTACTTCATCTATGTCAACTTCTTCCAATATGTGTGCAGGATGTTCCAAATCATTTTCTAAAAGTTCGTCCACTATTTGGTGAACACTGGAGATATCGTTTTGATAAGCAACATCTAACATATTCTCGACTTCCACCCTACCTACAGGTTTAGTTTTAATTACAACCCACTGACTTATTCCGCCGCAATGGATAAAGAGAATAATACACTTGCCTAACATTATGTGAAATAATGAAAGGATCATAGCGATCATACTCCCTTGTATGATTAACCTCAATTATGTTGTATTAGTTGTGTACTCTTGTAACTCTTGTTGGATATGGGTCAAACCACTTCCATCTAAAGAGTATCAATTTCTTACGTGGATAACCAGTATATTCTAGTTCAATTATTTCTTTGAGCACACCATAATAATCAATATCTCCAACTTGGTTGTCATCACCTCCTTGAACTCACACCCCGCTGTTGTTGCTATTTTTATTTTTAGAGCAATGCTCTGTATAAAACTTGTAACCATTCACAACGTACTTAGACATTGTTCTGACCTGAAGCCCAGGTCCCCAAGATATATCTTTCAAAATTGATTTACACAGTTATTTGGTTCATTTACCTACATATTGTTAAAAAGAAATTCATAAGTTAGTGTAACTTCCAAACACTGTTTACCTACATAGTGTTAGAATATTATATGGATAAACTTACAAATTATTTGAACCACGTATCAAATCCCGTATATACAACATCTTGGCCAAATTGACCCACGAAGTGACTGTGACACATCAAATATTTTTAGTAGTTGTATTGAGATGTAATCAAATTAAATTTAATTACTTGATAACTTCAAAATCAATACTTACTTGAGAAACGGTGTAACTTCGGGGAAATTTTGAATATTCAACGATGCATCTGAGTAGGTTATAAGTCGATGAATCAATTTACATGTGTATCAATCCCTAAAATAACCCGACCCTGTGTTCCTAGCGCTTCATGTATATATATATATATAACACTTCGTGTTGCTTTAACTACAGATATAACATGTTATAGTATATGATATTGTATTCATTATTTATATTATATAGAGTTAATGAATTACATTCATTCATCACTAGGTTATAAGTCGAAGTGTGTGTTTATGTATATAGTAAAAGCAGCACGAAGTGTGTGTTTATATATATACACACACTAACATATACTATAACAAGTTATATATACGTTATAGTATTATAGTGAAGTGTCTATGTGTGTGTGTGTCTATATATATATATAACACGCTTTGTTGTATAATTTTAACTACATATATAACATGTAGAATATATTTTAGTGTATTAATCTCTTGTATTGCAAAAGTGTTAACGGATTACATTTATATTATTTAGATAGTAAATATAAAAGTGATTTTTAATTTTGACCAATGTTTACCTGAAAAGGGACTAACTTTGGTCGCTAATTATCCAGAAATTAAAATTAGCGACCAAAGTCGGTCGCTAAAGTTGAATCAGATTTATTTTATATTTTATATAATAATTAAAATAATAATATAATGGTTAAACGTTAGAATTGGATCCCAGATTAGCGACAAAAGTTGGTCTCTAACCGCATCCCCTTTTACAACAATCGACCATCTTTGGTCTCTACTTTTAAATTATATTTATTTATATTTTATAATTTTATTTAAATAATAATATAATTATTAAATTTATATATATGGGTTCCAGATTAGCGACCAAAGTTGGTCTTTATTTTCTTCCCCTTCTAAAGGTGACCAACTTTGGTCGCTAATTTTAAATTTTATTTATTTATATTTTATAATTTTATTTAAATAATAATATAATTATTAAATTTATATATATGGGTTCCAGATTAGCGACCAAAGTTGGTCTTTATTTTCTTCCCCTTCTAAAGGTGACCAACTTTGGTCGCTAATTTTAAATTTTATTTATTTATATTTTATAATTTTATTTAAATAATAATATAATTATTAAATTTATATATCCGGGTTCCAAATTAGCGACCAAAGTTGGTCTCTACTTTCTTCCCCTATCAAGAGCGGCCAACTATGGTCGCTAATTTTAAATTTTATTATTAATATTTTAAAATTTTTTTAAAATAATAATATAATTATTAAAATTTTATAACTGGGTCCCACTTTAGCGACCAACTTTGGTCGCTAATTTTAAATTTTATTATTAATATTTTAAAATTTTTTTAAAATAATAATATAATTATTAAAATTTTATAACTGGGTCCCACTTTAGCGACCAACAACATTTCTTTGACCAAGAAGGTCTGACCAGTCCGGTCAATATTTTGACCAAATTAGCAACCAAATAACGACCAACCTTGGTCGCTAATATATTTATAATTATTTTTTAATAATTTTCTTCAATTTAGCGACCAACTGTGGTCGCTTTCCCGGCAAACAGGTTTTGGTCGCAAAAGTTTTGTCACGACCCCAAATCCTAACAGGCCGTGATGGCGACTATCGTGGAACTAGGCTAGCCAACCATCACCTTACTACGCAATTACTCTTATTTTAACGATTCACAATATAGAAAATAACAACAATCATATAAAGAATTTAATTATATAAGTCTTACGCCCCCAATAATGAACTAACAACTCTAAACAACCTCCCAGAACTGAAGTCAATAGTCATGAGCATCTAAGGAAATAAAACTGACTCTACCAAATACAATCTATCTCAGAATCCAAAACTAGGACTATAAGCAGGAGGGGAAGTGGAGAAGCCATGGACGCTGGCAGCTACCTCGAATCCCGTGTACTGCTACTATCAACTGAAAAGCTACTGCTGCGATCTAGTACCTGGATCTGTGCACAGGGAACATGGAGTAATGATGAGTACGCCAACTCAATAGTAATGAAAAGTAATCATAATCCTAGAATATAAAGCACACAAGACAGATACACAATTTCACAAAACCAGTAAACACCAAGTAACCATGTAGTATTCATCAAATACATAAGTTCAAAATCAGTTTCCCGAAATCCTTTGAAACAAGTGTAATATCAGTGTATCTCAGTAAAATTCTCAGTAAAAGCCAGTTTGAAAACGAAGTAAATCATAGTTTGAAAACTTTAGTAAAATCAACATAAATCTGCCCCTCGGGCCAAATCATTTCTTGTAACCATTGCCCATCAGGCATCCTCACCATCACTCGATAACATTAGCCCATCAGTCATCTTCACAGTCATTCTGTAACATTAGCCCATCAGGCATCCTCACCATCACTCGGTAACATTAGCCCATCAGGCATCCTCACAGTCACTCTATAACATTAGGCCATCAGGTATTAATCATCACTCAATCGGTAACATTAGCCCATCAGGCATCCTGCCAGTCACTCTATAACATTAGCCCATCAGTCATTAATCATCACTCAATCGGTAACATTAGCCCATCAGGCATTAATCATCACTCAATCGGTACCGGCGCTCACTGAGGGTGTGTACAGACTCAGGAGGGGCTCTTACAGCCCAAGCGCAATATATATCAAGCCACCTCACAGCATAGGCCCGTAGCCTCACTCAGTCAGACACTCTCAATTTGCCCATCAGGCCATAAATGTACCGGGTTCTCGACCCAAAATCGTATTTCATTTTCCAAAAAATAGTATAAAAATACTCTGAGTGTCAAAACAATTTATCAGGAAAAGACGAGTGTGAAGTCATGAAAATCAATGAGGAAAATATGGTAACACATCTCCCAAGGGGTAAACAAGTCGGCACTAGGCCCAAACATGGCTTACAGCCCAAATCATATCATAATAAAATAATACTAATTAAGCATAAGCTTTGAAGTCGGTTTCGCAACTCAATAGTCGCCTAAATAGGGAAGATATTTACAAAGTTTCAATCTTTCCAGTTCAAAACCCGTAGAAGGGTGCATAGTCCGGGGTTTCATACCCTCAGGACAGGATTTCAGGACATTACTTACCTCAAAACTAGCCCAAAAACTGTTCCGCAGCACGCTTACCTCTCGTATCAACTTCCGAAGGCTCCAAATCTACCAAGTTCATTTTTTTTTATCATCAATTTATGCTTAAGGAATAAATTTCAATCGAAAAATATCAAATTTAGCTCAAAACCCCGAATTTGATCAAAGCCTGACACCCAGGCACGTGTCCCGAAACTCAGAATTTTTTATACAAAGCTGTTGTTCATCACCTCACGAGTCCGTACATATAAAGAATACTAAAATCGGAGTCCGTTTGACCCCTCAAATCAATCCCTAAAGGTCTCATAAATCTCAAGCCCTAAACCCACTTTTTTCTACTGATTTCATGAATTAATACTGAAAATATGTTCTATAATCACACATAAATGAGTTTTAATGATCAAAATACTTACCCCTATGAAGAACACTGATTTCCTCTCTTCAAAATCGCCTCAACGCTTCTAGCTATGGACATACGAGAGTTCGTTATTGTCTGATTGATGGATTCCACAAAATAAATTTGCAAGACTTTTTATTACGTTTCTTCAATAGTACCAATCCATCATGTGAGCATAAAACATCATGATCAACACTAAATCTCATTAGAGGGCCTTCTATGGCAACTGATCGTGGACTAATTTCCAAGTCCATAAACATAAATTCAATTTGCCACTTTATATAATCTGATTTGAAGAAAAAATCTCAACAACAAAAAAAATGACTCCTATATCCACAAGTCTGGATAAACAATTGCTTGACAAAAACGAGATTGAAAAGTTTACAAAAGGTAATATTAGATTCTAACAAGATGATCGCAGCAAAAAGAGTCCAAGTCGAAGGAATTCCAATTCTTCTGAAAGACAGTATCGAAAAAGGAGCTAACGAACGGAACTAAGCGAGAAGTTTGGTGGATTTATTTAATGTTATTTAGTCATAATAGTCCATCCCCGATCAAACTCCTCAAAATTCAACTGTCTCCATTTCATGATTAATTCTACACCGGTCATCATAAAAATATTCTGAACACACTTCGAAGTCCCAAAACACCTAACGAAGCTATTCGAGCCATAAAATCCGCATTCCGAGGTCGTTTACTCAGTTGAATTTTTCCCATTTTAACGTTATTTTTAGAGGAACAATGATTGAACTCTCACTACAACCATTCGATTTCAAGCCCATCAACTCTAACACATCAATAACAGAATAACCAACCTATGACAAGTCAATAAAAACAATTATAATGCAGGTTCTACGTAACGACGGACCGAGTCGTTACATTCTCCCCCTCTTAAACAAACGTTCGTCCTCGAACGGGTCTAGGAACATACCTGGAGTCTTAAACAAGTGAGGATATTTTCTCTGCATCTCCCGCTCGATATCCCAAGTAGGCTCCTCCACTGCCTGACCTATCCACTGCACCTTCACTGATGCTATACCTTAGACCTCAACTTTCTGACCCCGCGAGCTAAAATAGCTACTGGCTCAACCTCATATGACATATTACCCTCGATTTGAACTATGTTGATGTCTAACACATGAGACGGGTCACCAACACATTTTTTGAGCATCGACACATGAAATACCGGATGAACACTCGATAGACTGGGTGGCAAGGCAAGTCTATAAGACACCTCTCCAACCTTCTGAAGCACTTCAAAAGGACCAATAAACCGTGGACTTAGTTTTCCTCTCTTTCAGAACCTCATAACACCCTTCATGGGTGATACCTTCAGTAGTACCTTATCACCTTCCATAAAATACACATCCCGAACCCTCCGATCCGCATAACTCTTCTGCCTAGATTGCACCGTGCGAAGTCGCTCCTGAATCAACTTCACCTTCTCCAACGCATCCTGAATCAAATCTGTGCCCAATAACTTTGCCTCACCAGGCTCAAACCAACCAACCGGAGATCTACACCTCCTACCATATAAAGCCTCGTATGGGGCCATCTGAATACTGGACTGGTAGCTGTTATTATATGCAAACTCCGCTAGTGGCAGAAACTGATCCCATGCACCACCAAAATCAATCACACAAGACAGTAACATGTCCTTCAATATCTGAATAGTCCGTTTCGGCTGCCCGTCGGTCTGAGGATGGAACGCAGTACTCAACTCTACATCTGTACCCATTCATCTTTGTACAGCCTTCTAGAACTGAGACGTGAACTGTGTACCTCTGTCATAAATGATAGAAACAGGAACCCCATTCAACCGGACAATCTCCTTAATGTAAATACCAGCTAACCGCTCTGAAGTGTAAGAAGTGCGGACAAGAATGAAGTGCGCAGACTTGGTCAATCTATCCACAATGACCCAAATAGCATCAAAACCCTTTGAAGTTTGTGGGAGCCCGACTACAAAGTCCACAGTAATCTGCTCCCACTTCCACTCGGGAATATCTAACCTCTGAAGCAACCCACCTGGTCTCTGGTGCTCGTACTTGACCTGCTGACAGTTGAGACACCGTGCTACATACTCTACAATATCTCTCTTCATCCGTCTCCATCAATACTGCTGTCTCAAGTCCTGATACATCTTCGCGGCACCCGGATGATAGAATACTGTGAGCTGTGAGCCTCTGCTAATATCATCTCCCGAATACCATCCACATTGGGCACGCAAATGCGGCCCTGCATCCTCATAACCCCGTCATCACCAATAGTCACATCTCTGGCATCACCTTTATGAACCCTATCCTGAAGAGCCAATAAGTGTCGGTCATCATACTACCGAGCTTTGATCTGCTCCAATAAAGAAGACCGGGAAGCCATGATAGCTACCACCCGTGGAGGGTCTGATAAATCCAACCTCACTAACTGACCCGCTAGGGTCTGAACATCAAGTGCTAACGGCCGCTCTGCTGCTGAAAGGCAATCTAGACTCCCCAAACTCTCGGCTCTGCGACTCAAGGCATCGGCCACCACATTGGCCTTCCCTGAATGATACAGAATAGTCAAGTCATAATCCTTGAGAAGCTCCAACCATCTCCTCTGTCGAGAATTCAAGTCTTTCTGCCTCAGCAGATATTGCAAGCTACGATGATCGGTGTAAATCTCACATTGTACCCCATACAAGTAATGCCGCCAAATCTTTAAGGCATGAACAATGGCAGCTAACTCAAGATCGTGTACTGGGTAATTGTTCTCGTGCACCTTCAGTTGTCTCGACGCGTAGGGAATCACCCTGCCGTCCTACATCAACACCGCTCCCAAGCCAACTCTAGAAGCATCACAATAAATCGTATAAGAACCCGAACCAGTAGGCAACACTAATACCGTAGCTGTAGTCAATGCTAACTTGAGCTTCTGAAATCTCTCCTCATATTCATCGGACCATCTGAATAGAACACCCTTCTGTGTCAATCTAGTCAATGGGGAAGCAATAGAAAAGAATCCTTCCACAAAGCGACGGTAGTAACCCGCCAAATCGAGGAAACTCCGAATCTCTGTAGCTGAAGACGGTCTGGGCCAACTCTGCACCGGCTCAATCTTCTTCGGATCCACCTGAATACCCTCACTAGACACCACATGCCCCAAGAAAGCCACTGAACCAAGCCAAAACTCACACTTGGAGAATTTTGCATAAAGTTTCTCCTCTCTCAATCTCTGCAACACAATTCTCAAGTGTTGAGCATGCTCTTCCTGTCTACGAGAATAAACCAGAATGTCATCAATGAACACAATAACGAAAGTATCAAGGTAGGGCTGAAACACACTGTTCATCAATTGCATAAATGTTGCCGGGGCATTGGTCAGCCCAAATGACATAACCAGGAATTCATAGTGACCATATATGGTCCTGAAAGCCGTCTTCGAAATGTCAGAATCCCGAATCTTCAACGGGTGGTACCCTGACCTCAAGTCAATCTTAGAGAATACCTTAGCTCCCTAGAGTTGATCAAATAAGTCATCAATACGAGGCAAAGAATATCGATTCTTTACTGTAACCTTATTCAGCTGTCTATAATCAATGCACATTCGCATGGTGCCATCCTTATTTTTCACAAACAAAACCGGCGCACCCCAAGGCGACACACTAGGCCGAATGAACCCCTTATCTAAGAGTTCTTGAAGCTGCTCCTTTAATTCTTTCAACTCTGCTGGTGCCATGTGTTAAGGTGCGATAGAAATAGGCGAAGTGTCGGGCACCAAGTCAATACCAAAATCAATATCCCTATCAAGTGGCATGCCTGTCAGGTCTGCAGGAAATACATCAGGAAAATCGCGGACTACAGGAACAGAATCAACAGAAGGAGCCTCATTACTAACATCCCTCACAAACGCAAGATAAGATTCACATCCTCTCCCAACCATACGCTGAGCTTTTAAATAGGAAATCACTCTATTAGGAACATGCTCTACAGACCTTCTCCACTCAACTCTTGAAATTCCGGGTATAGCTAGGTCACGGTCTTAGCGTGACAATCAAGAATAGCATGACATGGGGATAACCAATCCATGCCCAGGATTACATCAAAATCAACCATACTTAGTAACATCAGGTCCACTCGGGTTTCCAGACCCCCAATAGATATAAGACACGACCGGTACACTCAATCCATAACAATAGTATCACCCACCGGAGTCGAAACATGAACAGACGTAACCAAAGACTCATAGGGCATATTCGGAAAATGAGCAAAATAGGATGAGACATAAGAGTACGTGGAACCAGGGTCAAATAAAGCCAAAGCATCAGTGTGACAAACTGAAATAGTACCTGTAATTACCGCATCAGATGCCATAGCATCAGGCCTAGCCGGAAGTGAATAAGTACGTGCCCGGCCTCCACCTGCTTGACCTCCCCCTCTAGGACGGCCTCTGGCTGCCTGGCCACCACCCCTAGCTGCCTGGGTAGGTGGTGAAGTGACTGGAGCTGACGCTGAAGGATGAGCCCTCTGCTGGGATTAGCCACTAGAACGACGAGGGCAAAACCTCCGCTCATGCCCGAACTCTCCACACTCGTAACAACCAGCTGAAGATGGGGATAAAAATGAACGAGAACCTCTGGCACCATTATAATCACCAGACGAACCACGCATAGAAGAACCCTGATAAGATGATTCTCGGGCGGAGCTCTGAGCTGGAAGAGCACTAAAAGAGGAACGCCCCTGGTGATTTCGGGGACCCTTCCCTCATGATGCACTACTGTAAGCTGGGCGAGCTGGCTGTGGAGGTCTAAATGAACGACCTCTGTTGGGCTGAAATTGCCCTCTGGGAGGAGCACCATTGAAATTACCTGATCCCCGAGGCCTCTTAGCCTCCCTCTCAACACGCTCCTGCTTGCGAACTGACTCAATATCCCGAGCTATATCAATAACCTGCTCAAATGTAGCTCCTGACACCCTCTCTCTGGTCATCAAAATCCTAAGTTGATACGTGAGACCATCCACAAATCTCCTGATACGCTCCCTGTACATGGGGACTAACTCTGAAGCATGTCTGGCCAGTTCAGAATACCTCATCTCATACTGGGTGACTGATAACTCTCCCTGGCGCAGCAGCTCAAACTGCCTGCGTTGCTCCTCTCTATGAGACTGAGGAACTTATTTCTCCAGAAAAATAGTGGAGAACTGATGCCAGGTAAGAGGTGCTGAACCAACCAGCCTACGCCTCTCGAATGATTCCCACCAAGTAAATGCAGCACCCTCAAACTGATAAGTAGCAAATGAAACTCCGTTGGTATCCAAAATACCCGTCGTACGAAGCATTCTCTGACATTTATCAAGAAAACCTTGGGCATCCTCGCCCTCTGCACCACTGAAAGATGGAGGTCTCAGTCTGCTGAACCTCTCCAACCTGCGCTGCTCATCCTCAGGCATAGCAGCGACCTCAAAACCCTGAGCTGGAGCTACTGGCTGATCTGGGGCTGCTCCTGGTGCCTGAATATCCCGTACCACTGGCTCAGGTGCCCGAGCAGCTGGAGTCTGGTTGCCTCCCCCAGCCTGAGCTGCATTGGCAGTTGTAGTCGCAACAACTGCCTGAGCCAAACTGGAACACACCGTCAATATCTGAGCCAAAGTCTCCTGGAGACCCGGGATCACAATAGGCACAGCAGGTGTCGGAGCCCGTCCTGCTAGGGCAACATTAACGGGAACCTGATCCTCGATAACTAGGGGATCCTCTACTACTTCCCTCGTTGTTGCTTGAGCTGGTTCCCTACCTCTACCACGGCCTCGACCGCGACCTCGACCTCTCATGGGTTTAGTTGGTGCCTGGTTACCCTGCTCAATATTGCGTGTCCTCACCATCTGTGAGAGAATGAAACAACATAAGTTTAGATTCAAGAATCAATAGATTGGCACGAAAGAGTTCAAGAAAATGGAGATGTTTCCTAACAATCCTGCAGCCTCTCGAAGATAAGTACAGACGTCTCCATACCGATCCGTTGAGTCCTATGTAACCTAGAGCTCTGATACCAACTTGTCACGACCCCAAATCCTAACAGGTCGTGGTGGCACCTATCGTGGAACTAGGCTAGCCAACCATCACCTTACTATGCAATTACTCTTATTTTAACGGTTCACAATATAGCAAATACCAACAATCATAACAAAGAATTTAATTATAAAACTCTTACGCCCCCAATAATGAACTACAACTCTAAACAACCTCCCAGAACTAGTCATGAGCATCTAACGGAAATAAAATTGACTCTACCAAATACAATCTATCTCAGAATCCAAAATTAGGACTATAAGCAGG
The DNA here is from genome assembly GCA_005239505.1 of Nicotiana paniculata. NCBI lineage: Eukaryota > Viridiplantae > Streptophyta > Magnoliopsida > Solanales > Solanaceae > Nicotiana > Nicotiana paniculata. The sequence continues at coordinate 1,618 of MDKI01167291.1, read as the reverse complement.
AGGGGAAGTGGAGAAGCTGTGGACGCTGGAAGCTACCTCGAATCCCGTTTACTGCTACTATCAACTAAACAGCTACTGCTGCGATCTAGTACCTGGATCTGTGCACAGGGCACATGGCGTAATGATGAGTATGCCAACTTAGTAGTAATGAAAAGAAATCATAGTCTGAGAATATAAAGTACACAAGACAGATACACAATTTCACAAAACCGGTAAACACCAAGTAACCATGTAGTATTCATCAAATACATAAGTTCGAAATCAGTTTCCCGAAATCCTTTGAAACAAGTGTAATATCAGTGTATCTCAGTAAAAGCCAGTTTGAAAACGAAGTAAATCCTATTTCGAAAACTTTAGTAAAATCAACATAAATCTGCCCCTCGGGCCAAATCATTTCTTGTAACCATTGCCCATCAGGCATCCTCACCATCACTCGGTAACATTAGCCCATCAGGCATCTTCACAGTCACTCTGTAACATTAGCCCATCAGGCATCCTCACCATCACTCGGTAACATTAGCCCATCAGGCATCCTCACAGTCACTCTATAACATTAGCCCATCAGGCATTAATCATCACTCAATCGGTAACATTAGCCCATCAGGCATCCTCACAGTAACTCTATAACATTAGCCCATCAGGCATTAATCATCACTCAATCGGTAACATTAGCCCATCAGGCATTAATCATCACTCAATCGGTACTGGCGCTCACTGGGGGTGTGTACAGATTTCGGAGGGGCTCCTACATCCCAAGCGCAATATATATCAATCCGACTCACGGCATAAATCACTCACAGCATAGGCCTGTACCCTCACTCAGTCAGACACTCTCAATTTTCCCATCATGCCATAAATGTACTCGGTTCTCGACCCAAAATCATGTTTCATTTTCCAGAAAATAGTATAAAAATACTCTGAGTGTCAAAACAATTTATTAGGAAAAGACCGAGTGTGAAGTCATGAAAATCAATGAGGAAAATATGGTAACACAGCCCCCAAGGGGTAAACAAGTCGGCACTAGGCCCCAAACATGGCTTACAGCCCAAATCATATCATAATAAAATAATACTAATTAAGCATAAGCTTCGAAGTCGGTTTCGCAACTCAATAGTCACCTAAATAGGGAAGATATTTCCAAAGTTTCAATCTTTCCAGTTCAAAACCCGTAAAAGGGTGCATAGTCCGGGGTTTCATACCCTCACGACAGGATTTCAAGACATTACTTGCCTCAAAACTAGCCCGAAAATTGTTCCGCAACACGCTTGCCTCTCGTATCAACTTCCGAAGGCTCCAAATCTACCAAGTTCAGATTTTTATCATCAATTTATGCTTAAGGAATAAATTCCAATCGAAAAATATCAAATTTAGCTCAAAAACCCGAATTTGGTCAAAGCCTGACCCTCGGGCACGTATCCCGAAACTCAGAAATTTTTATACAAAGCTGTTCTTCATCACCTCACGAGTCCGTACATATAAAGAATACTAAAATCGGAGTCCGTACTCAAATCAATCCCTAAAGGTCTCATAAATCTCAAGCCCTAAACCCACCTTCTTCTACTGATTTTCATGAATTAATACTGAAAATATGTTCTATAATCACCCATAATTGAGTTTT
>ML360511.1:0-24480 GCA_005239505.1 Nicotiana paniculata | reverse complement strand
TTGTTTCAAGATAAATCCATAAAAGCGGCCAAAAAATGAAAAAGACTAAACGCACAATAGGTTTAAAACATATAAATAATCAGATAATTAGGCCAAATATCAATAGTTAAGCGACCGTGCTAGAACCATGGAACTCGGGAATGCCTAACACCTTCTCCCGAGTTATCAGAATTCCTTACTCAGATTTCTGGTCGCAGACAAATTAAAACAGAGTCAAAATTTCCTCGGTTTGGGATTTTTAAATAACACGGTGTCCCGGAGCATCGTCAAAAAATCGGGTGGCGACTCTGAAATAAATAAATAAATCCCAAACTNTGCACGCCATCGTGACTTGTTTCAAGATAAATCCATAAAAGCGGCCAAAAAATGAAAAAGACTAAACGCACAATAGGTTTAAAACATATAAATAATCAGATAATTAGGCCAAATATCAATAGTTAAGCGACCGTGCTAGAACCATGGAACTCGGGAATGCCTAACACCTTCTCCCGAGTTATCAGAATTCCTTACTCAGATTTCTGGTCGCAGACAAATTAAAACAGAGTCAAAATTTCCTCGGTTTGGGATTTTTAAATAACACGGTGTCCCGGAGCATCGTCAAAAAATCGGGTGGCGACTCTGAAATAATAAAATAAATCCCAAACTCGAATAATGTCACTTAAAGTGGAAAAACTCTCTTATTACCCCTTCATTAATCCGGGGGTAGTGGAAAAAGGAGGTGTGACAGGAGGTTCTAGCTCAGTCGGTACATGTTGGACTAGTTCAGATTCTAGAAGGATTTATAGCTACTTCAGTGTTGCAGGATGCACTAGTCCATTTCAGTGGTACATCTTTTGAGGACTCACATGATTTTCTTGACCGCTGCTATGAAGTATTACAGAACATGGGAATAAGTTGAAAGCAACGGGGTTGATTTATACGAGCTGTGAAGTTTAACATTATGGATTATCAGGCATTGTGACCTATGACTTCGTGCCAAGTGGGGAAGTCCATTGTCAAGGAATAGATTGCGAGGCCATGTGTTATATCGGTTTTGTCTTGGAATGTATAAGGCCTGAGATTTTGCAAGAGATAAAGTTGGGACTTGCGGTATGTCCGCCTCCTTAATAACCCTACACCTCAGTACCAAAGGAGTTATATAAACAACTTTAAATCTACAGAAGGTTTACTCTGCGTAAAAGTCACGGTTGCGGATTGTGGGGTGCTCCAGAGGGAGTACAAAGGTTGGCATGCTTCTAGAATATACTTCATGCCAAGAGTTTTCGGTATAGAGCTCTACTTTTGTAACCATTGTGTGTCAATAGAGATGAGAGTTACCCCAAAATAATAATGAAAAGTATATGAATAAAGGGGGTAGCTCAGCAGTGTTGAGTCAACACAGTAAAAGAAAAAATTGGCCGCCGGTGTTTGTGGCAAGCCTACGAAGAGGATGACCAACCAATGCATCATCAATTACTTGACTCGATTCTCATAAATTCTTTTGAAAGAGTTTTTTCTCGGACTCTCCATAATATGTGGCGCATAAGGTTTGAACGGTTGTGTCAGGTTATATGACAGTGTCAGAATATGCCATCAGGTTCGATAAGTTAACCCATCATACTCCTACTTAGATTCATCTAGCCAGAGAACAAGTCCACAGACTCATTAAAGGACTCAATTATGACTGTAAAAATTTTGTACGACTCACGGCAAGTTGATACTTCATTTCGGCTAGTGGTATAAATTGCTTAGATGTTAGAATGTGTCCGGTATGAGGAAAATAGGAATCTAAGGAGACTAAGAGGTCTCGAAGTTCTAGAAGGTTAGGTGGATTTTCTTTGCAACAACAAATCATTTCGGTAGGGGCTCGGGCAATCGACCAGCCCAGTCCATATATCTGATTACTTGGGGTGCTTCAATGAGTTCTTTTAGTGAACCACCGCTACAAGATTCCTCCAATGGTCATTCCAGTTATTTGGTATAAACTCTGTATGATCAGCCGACTTATTTCATCAGAGCACTCAAGCTACATGCCTCATTGCAATTACAACTCAACTTACATGACCAGCTAGGGAAAAAGGGGTCAGAACGTCGAAGGTGGAGGTAATATTCCTAGAGGTGGAGACCCAACCTGTTGATATATTTTCTATGGTATGGCTGAGGTCATTATATCAAATGCTTCCATTACAAGAACAATCTCTAGTTATTATAAAATGATAATTTCCTTAACTTAATTCGGTTATGAGTATCTAGAAAAGTCCTCCTAATATGCTCCACTCTCGGGTGAGTTTCGTAACTCTAAAATCTACTTATGTGAATACTTGTATTGAGAAATTATATGGAGATAGATATGTCTATCATTACATGTTGTAATTTTGTTTAACAAAAAAATATTTAAAAGAAGAAAAGTGAATGATTCGAATGGCGACATGCATATTACTTGTGATTCATAATTGAGGACGAGATCCTTGCATTTTAATATGATTTGATATGTTTAAATCAGGCTACGAGCCATGGTGGAAGTTATGTAAGGACGAGATCCTTATGATGAAGAATTCTTGTGTTTAAATTCTCCTTTGTGAAATTAAAATTTGTACTATAGTACTAATAGGGAGTCATGTTTGTTAGGTTTATTCGAAAAATTTGTATAAACATTATCTGTGCATAATTTTCCAAACTCGTGCTATAATTATCGAGCTTTAACCTACAAGGTAGGTGCCCGTCCATTGGCGTTAAATGAGACACGTTAATTCGGGTGTATAATTACGAGGTCTTCAAGCATCGTATCTCGTTATCAGTATTGTGAAGGTTTGAAAGGAGATTATTGTTAATGTGAAGCTATTTCATAATTCTGTAATTGGCTATGAACAAGTATTAAGAAAATAGAGGCAGTCAAGAATTGTCCTAGACCCACTACAACCACGGAAATCAGGAGTTTCTTGGGTTTGATAGGTTACTACCATCATTTTGTGGAGGAGTTTTCATCTATATCAGCCCCTATGACTAAATTGACTCAAAAAGGTGCCCCATTCAAATGGTTAGACGAGTGTGAGGCGAGCTTTTAGAAGCTCAAGACAGCCTTGAATGCAGCACCGGTGTTGGTGTTACCATCAGACTCAGGTTCTTTCACGGTATATTGTGATGTTTCCCGTGTTGGGATTGGAGCAGTATTGATGCAAGATGGCAGAGTGATTGCATATGCGTCTCGGTAGTTGAAATTTCATGAGAAGAATTATCCTGTCCATGACTTGGAGTTGGCAGCCATCATTCATGCATTAAAGATTTGGAGGCACTATCTTTATGGCGTGCCGTGTGAGGTTTTCACAGACCATCGCAGCCTCCAGTACTTGTTCAAGCAAAAGGATCTTAATTTGAGACAAAAAAGATAGTTAGAGTTAGAAGGATTATTATGTCACTATAATGTATCACCCAGGGAAGGCCAACGTGGTGGCCGATGCATTGAGTAGAAAGGCGGTGAGTATGGGAAGCCTTGCATATATTCCAGTCGGTGAGAGACCGTTAGCTTAAGACATTCAGACGTTGTCTAATCAGTTCGTAAGGTTGGATATTTCCCCCAGCAATGTTCTAGCTTGTACAGTTGCTCGGTCTTCTCTAGTTGAGCGTATTCGAGAGCGGCAAGATGATGACCCGCTTTTGATGGTTCTTAGGGACACAGTTCGGTGCGGTGGTGCCAACAAGTTACAGTTGGAGATGATGGTGTTTTGAGGATGCAGGGTCGTATATGTGTGCCTAATGTTGATGGCCTTCGTGAGTTGATCCTTGAGGAGGCTCACAGTTCTAAGTATTCTATTCACTCAGATGTAACCAAAATGTACCAGGATTTGAGGCAGCATTATTGGTGGAGAAGAATGAAAAAGGACATTGTTGCTTATGTGGCTCGTTGCTTAAATTGTCAATAGGTAAAGTATGAACATTAGAGACTCGGTGGTTTGCTTCAGCAGATAGAGATTTCTGAGTGAAAGTGGGAGCGTATCACTATGGACTTCGTTGTTGGACTCCCACGGACTCAGAGGAAATTCGACGCAGTTTGCGTTATTGTGGATAGGCTGACTTAATCAGCACATTTAATTCCAGTGGCAAGTACTTATACTTTTGGGCGGTTGACAGAGATATATATTCGAGAGACTTTTCGCCTTCGTGGTGTGCCCGTGTCTATCATTTCTGATCGGGGTACGCAGTTTACTTCGTACTCGTGGAGGGCAGTTCAGCGTGAGTTGGGTGCACGGGTTGAGTTGAGTACAACATTTCATCCGCAGATGGACGGGCAGTCCGAGCGTACTATTCAGATTTTTGAGGATACGCTCTGCGCTTGTGTTATTGACTTTGGAGGTTCTTGGGATCAGTTCTTGCCGTTAGCGGAGTTTGCTTATGATAATAGTTATTAGTCGAGCATTCAGATGGCTCCTGATGAGGTATTATATGGTAGACGGTGCAGATCGCCAGTTGGATGGTTTGAGCCGGGAGAGGCTCGGTTACTGGGTACAGACTTAATGCAGGAGGCCTTAGATCTTAGATAAGGTCAAAGTTAAACAGGATCGACTTCGTGCATCTCAATCCAGGAAAAAGAGTTATGCCAACCGTAAGGTTCGTGATGTGGAATTCATGGTTGGAGAGAGGGTATTACTTCGGGTATCACCCATGAAGGGTGTTATGAGGTTTGGGAAGAAGGGAAAGTTGAGCCCTACGTATATCGGGCCATTTGAGATTCTTGATAGGGTGGGGGAGGTAGCTTATAGACTTGCGTTGCCTCCAGGGTTATCCTCCATTTATCCGGTATTCCATGTGTCTATGCTCCAGAAATATCATGGTAACCCGTCCCACGTGTTAGATTTCAGCTTTGTCCAATTGGACAAACACTTGACTTATGAGGAGGAGCCGGTAGCCATTTTAGACCGGCAGGTTCGTCCGTTGAGGTCTAAGAGTTATCCTTCAGTTCGAGTGCAGTGGAGAGACCAGCCTATTGACGCAGCTACTTGGGAGTCTGAATTTCCGAGTAAATATCCACACTTGTTCGCCAATTCAGGTAATTTTCTATGTCCGTACGAGGACGAACGTTTGTTTTAAAGGTGGAGATTGTGATGACCCAAAGGGGAATCTTATGAATTAAGACACTATTCTAGGCTCATTAGACTTAGAAAGATTAATTAATTACCTCAATTTGCGTGCACAGTCCGGGTGTGAAACCGGAAAGCTTTTATGTGAAAATATAAGAAATAATGATTTTTAGAGTTAAAGTTTGGTTTTAGTTGACTTTGGTCAACATTTTTAGCAAACGGATCCGGATCTGTGTTCCGACGATCGCGCGAGGTCCGTAGTAAAATATGGGACTTGGGCATATACCGGAATTTAATTCCTAGGTCCCAAGCCTTAGAAATCAATTTTTGAAAGAAATTGTTTTGCAGAATTATTAATGAAATAAAGAAAAGAATTAATGCTTGAATGCACTGGTATCGGGCCCTTATTTTGGTTTCGGATCCCGGTACAAATTTCTTATAGTATTTAAGTACTATCTGTGAAATTTGGTGAGAATTGGAGTTGATTTGACGTGATCCGGACGTCCGGTTGAGAAATAGTGGAAGTTAAGTGTTCTTGAGAAAAATGATGAGTTTTGAGGTTAAATTCGTCGTTTTAAATGTTGTTTTCATGATTTGATCGCACGAGCAAGTTTGTATGATGTTTTTAGACTTGCGTGCATGTTTGGTTTATAGCCCCGAGGGCTCGGGTGAGTTTTGGGTAGGCTTCGGGATGTTTTTAACTTGTAAAAAAAATGTGTTGTCACAACAGTTTCTGGAGCACTGGTGCTCCACGCTTTTTCAAAAAAAAAAAAAAATTGCAACCATAACCTATTAAACCACCAACTTGGGCAGCAACCCTTTTCTTCATATTTTTCGAGCTACCAAGCCCTAGAGACGATTTTCTTCGCCCAAGTTCATCCCCAAAGTGTTGGTAATCAATTCTAAACTCTACTTTTTCAATTACCCAATATTTTTCATAACTTTTAAATCAAAACTCAAGAATTTTCATGGTAAAAATTGAGGGTTTGGGTAGAATTAGGAAATTTTGTAAAAATTGAATCTTTATCTCAAATTGGGGTCGGATTTCGAAACTAATTGCATTTTCGGGCTCGGGGGTGAATGGGTAAACGTAATTTGGTCCGAACCCCGAGTTTAGACCAAGCGGGTCCGGGGTCGGGTTTTCACTTTTTTTTAGAAAACTTAGGAAAAGTTATAATTTTCAATAAAGTTAGTTCATTTAGCATTGATTAATGATATTAAGTTAATTATGATTAGATTCGAGTGTATTGGAGGTGAATTCGAAAGGAAAAGCTATATTGAGCAGTGAGTGGCCTGCGGAATTGAGGTAAGTGCTTGGTTTAACCTTGACTTGAGGGAATAGGAATCCCCAACTTAACTGTTATGTGAAATTGCATGTGTGTGGTGTATAGGTGAGGTGACGAGTACTTATACACCACCAAATGGTATTCTTAACATGATCCCTTCCCTGTTTCCAATTTAATTGATTCATGTCTTAATTATTTTATGTTCGTTATGGTTTATATGACTACTTGGCTTGTTAGTTTGTTGTTAAGTCTTGTTGCAATTATTCTGGAAAAGTATTGGTTGTTCCCTGGTTTCCTTGTGGTACATAAAGGTTGAGTTGTTGGACATTGCTTTACGAGATACATATATATACATATATATATATATATATATATATATATATGTATATATATATATATATATATATATATATATATTCCTGTTGGTTTCATTTTTGATAATATTGAGGAAGTTGTGAGAAATGCAGTTTACTGTTTTATGATTGTTGGGGTTTACATGGCTATTTGGTTTCATTAGATTATTGCCAATTATTGTTGCAAGTGTATTAAGAGTGTTTGTTGTTCTCTTGATTTTGTTATGGCACATAAAGACTGAGCTGGATTGACAGCGTTACAGTATTTACATATATTCTGGTTGGTTTCATTGTGAAATGATATGGGTTAAATCTTATGATATATATTGTTTTATGTTCAATTGTTGAGACAAAAGTGTTGTGAAAGGCTTGGCCTAAATTGTGAAATTTTTGATAAATAAATAAATATATATGACTATGATAAGGGTGGAAAGAGGAAATAAATATATATATATGACTGTGATAAGGGGGAACATGGGAAATAAATATATATATATATATATATGACTGTGATAAGGGTGGACATGGGAAATAAATATATTTGACTCTGATAAGGGTGGATAGGGGAAATAAATATATATGACTGTGATAAGGGCGGACAGGGGAAATATGTATATATATGACTGTGATAAAGGTGGACAGGGAATATATATATATATATGACTATGATAAGAGTGGACATGGAAAATATGAATATATGAATGTGATAAGGGAGGATACTTGTATTTTACTGAAATTCAATGATATTTTACTGGTTCTGAAATTCAAGAATTTGAAGCTTACAAAATTGAAAAATTACTGTTTTACTCTATTATGTTTCGTATTCCGTACTTACTGCTATTTTGAAAGTCATAACCTTGGAAATTTTTCTAGAAAGTTATGTGAGATCTTGGTTACAGCTGAGGCCTGGGATAGGCGACGGAGTATTTGATTTAATGTTGCAGTTATCTTTCTTGTTTGTGTAGAATTATTTTTCTTGCTTTATTATTATATATATATATATTGTTAAAGTTTAAGTTATAATTGTCCCGCCTTAGCCTCGTCACTACTTCGTCGAGGTTAGGCTCGGCACTTACTCAGTACATGGGGTCGGTTGTACTGATACTACCTACACTATGCACTCTTTTGTGCAGATCCAGGTACCAGCCAGAAGTAAAGATTTTTAGTAGCAGATATCCATTATCCGAAGACACGAGGTATATCTGTCGGCGTTCGAGATCCCGAGAGTCTTCTCTTAGTTCGTAGAGACTGTTTTATATTTTCTCAAAACAGTTATATTATTTATTTCAGCCCATTATTTGTAGTGTTATTTAGTAGTTCGTGAATTGTGACACCAGACCCTGGGGTAGTCTTAGAGTTATTTATTAATTAGTTTGTGGCTCGGTTTATTTATTTGTTTATCATTTTCTATTTGGAGTTATTTATTGGAAATCATTAGATTAAGTTTACTTTAAATTTAATTTATATTGTTTAAATGGATAATGAAAGGAAAATAGTTAATCGAACACTGGCATTGGCTTGCCTAGCAAGTGTGGTGTTAGGCGCCATCACGATCCTTAAGGTTGGTAATTTGGGTCGTGACACAGTGAATAGTCAAACACATAATGTGTGTAACCTCTGGAACACAGTGCTTCACTCAACTTGGCATACCACTGCCCGCTTGCCTGTTTGAGTCCATATAAGGACTTGTTTAACTTGCAAACTATTCCTTCCTTAGTGACCTCTAAACCTGGTGGAATCTCCATATAGACTTCCTCATGAAGATCATCATGGAGGAATGCATTGTTGACATCAAGCTGGGACATGAACCATACTTTCTTTACTGCAATTGCAATCAAAGCTCTCACTGTGGTCATTTTTACCACAGGGGAGAATGTTTTTGTGTAGTCAATTCCAGCTTCTTGTGTGTATACCTTCACAACTGGCCTTGCTTTGAACCTTTCAACATTTCCATCTGCCTTGTGCTTGATTTTGTATACCCACTTACACCCTATGGCTTTCTTGCCAGAAGGTAAAGATACTAGATCCCATGTGTGATTGTTGTGCAAAGCATCAAATTCTTGAGTCATTGCTTCCTGCCAGGCAGGATTGATGACATCTTCCTCATATGAAATTGGTTCCCTGTCATGACAAATGTTCTCACAAGAGTTTGACTGTTACGGGTTAGAGCCTCAGTAGAAATGGAATTGTTGTTTGAGAATAATGCAATGAGGGAGAAAGAGTTAGCATGACATGTAGGAGCAGTGTATATTGGTTTGAGATTTGGAATATAATGAATGTAATCCTTTAAATGTACTGGTGTCTTATGTTCTCTAAGTGATTTTCTAGGACCAACATGTGATGTAGGTGGTATAGAACTGTTAGGGATAAAGTTATTCTGTGTATGAAAATGTAAGTCCATTGACGATGTTGGTGATGCAAGACTATTGGGAATATGTTGTATTGTGTATGGATATAGGAGTCCACTAGTGGGGAGCTACTGTGTGTAGGGAGCTGGTCATCTGGAGTGGTAGTAGGAGAGGATTCCTAGGGTCTTGTGGTCTGTGTGACAGCTGACCTGTGCTGACTGGAATGTTGTTTTGGTTCAACTTCTAAATAGTCAATGAATGGAATGGAATTTAGGACTGATAGGAAGGAGGTGGTCTTATCTTTTATGGCAAAGGGAAATATATTTTCATTGAAAAGTAACATCTCTGGAAACATGTATTCTTTGGTGGCCAGTTCAAGACCTTGTAACCTTTTGTGTTAAATGGATATCCAACAAAAATATGAGGTGTAGTTCTTGGCTCAAACTTATCTATGTGAGGTTTAGGGACTGTAGGATAGCACAAACACCCAAAGCTTCTCATCTCTGAGTACTTAGGCTTTCTTTGGTATAAAATTTCATAAGGACATTTGTTGTTTAGGCTGCTAGAAGGTAATATGTTTATAATGTAAGTTGCATAAAGAATACACTCACCCCAGTATCTGGTTGGTAGTTTTGACTGAAACAGAAGGGATCTAGCAGTTTCCAGTAGATATTTGTGCTTTCTTTATACTATACCATTTTGTTGGGGTTTGTAGGGACAAGTCCTTTGATGCACTATGACTTTGGATTAGAAAAAGAAATTGGCTTCTATGTTGGTAAACTCTAGTCCATTGTCTGATCTAATGGTTTTGATTTTGGTGTTGAATTGGTTTTCTATTAGAATTACAAAATCTTTGATGGCTTGAAGGGCATTACTCTTGCATGATAGAAGTTGAGTCCAAGTTCATCTACTGTAGGCATCTACTATGGTAATGAAGTATCTATAGTTGTCATATGTTGTAACATGGTAAGGTCCCCACAAACAACATGTAAGAGCTCAAACACTTTGGTGGCAATACTGGTCTTTTGAGAAAAGGGAAGTCTTTCTTGTCTGGTCATTGGGCAAATAGAACAAACAAAAGGTTGTTTAGATGAGAAGCTTGCAGGTATTGAAACAATATTCTTCATTTTAACGAAAGGCACATGCCCAAGTCTGTTATGCCACAGAACATTCACATCATTTCCAACAAATTCATGAGAGTTCAAAGAGAAAGACTGTTCTTTATTGCTTGCAGATGAGTTATTTACAAGTGAAAGGGGAACACACTTATTTGTGAGTAATGGCTTATTTACATTTCTGTGAAGTTGACATTGTGTGTTGCAAGCACAACAACAAGTTGACAGAAATGGAGCTTTGATAGGATCATACTGTTTATTCTGCAGGCATCTTTGACATAGGAAGTATAATCCATCCATGGATTTACCAATCACCAGAGGCCTCTTCATTGAAGGGTCCTGCAGCAGACATGATTTATTAGATAAAGCAACCAGACGCTGAGGTTTTGTTAGAGAATGAACAGAGATTAAGTTGTACTTGAAGGAGGGTATAAACAACACTTTTTCCAGGATGATGACAGGTATGAGTGTCACACTGCCAATTTGTGTTACTCTTACTTTATATCCATTAGGAAGAATGAAAATATGGTAAGGTTATGATTTTGGTCAACAGGGATTTGTTAAATGTCATGTGATTTGAGGCTCCAGACTCTAGTATCCATAAGTCAGCTTTATTTTTGAAACAATTACATGACAGTTTACTAAAGTCAATTGAGGATGTACATGCAACAATACCTGCAAAGTTGGCAGTTGCACAAGCTGAATTCATATTGTTGGTGTTTTCTCCTCCATTCCCCATCTGAAAATGTTGCAGTAGGTTCATGATTTGCCCATACTGTTCTTGAGTTAAGTTCACATTCTGATTGTCCTTTTGTGCATCAAACTCATCATGTTATGGAATATCTACTTGAGGTCCATGTACATTAGCAACTGTCATGTTTGTTCTGTTGAAGCCACCACCAAGTCTATAGTTCTGACTTGAAATGTGCTGATTGAAGCCACTGTTGCTTTTGAAGTTTTGTCCATAGCTTTGAGGATAACCATGCAGCTTGTAACACTTATCCTTAGTGTGTCCCGGCCTTTTACAATACTCACACATTGGTCTTGACTTACTTGTACCATTGTAGTTATTATCAGTAGAGTAATTTGTTCTATAACTGTTCTGCTTCAAGGTGTTTACATTCAAAGAGGTTGACTCCAAGGCAAACTGATTATTGGGCCTAATTTCCCTATGTTTTTCTTCTTGAACCAACAGTGAAAAAGCTTGTGCCATTGAAGGCAATGGATTCATCATCAAGATTCTCCCTCGAACCACAGTATAGACCTCATTAAGTCCCATGAGGAAGTGTATCAATCTCCTATCTTGTTCTGCCTTGTGCATACTTTCTTTTGCTCCATATGTGCAATGGAAAGTGAATTGATTATTAGCACGTAGGTTACTCATTTCTTCCCACAGTTTCTTCACCTTAGTGTAGTACCCTGTGATGTCTAGAGATCCTTGAGAAAGGTCATTAATTTCCTTCTGTATTTGATACAACTTTGCACCATTAGTCTGATCATATCGATCTTCCAATTCCTACCACAATTTTGCTGCATTGTTCACATATTCCGCGCTATCTACAATCTCCTTAGACAATGAATTCAGAATCCACGAAATTACCATATCATCACATCTCTCCCATAATCGAAGATTTTGAGAATCTGAGTCTGGTATCTTACACTCTCCATTAATGAAACCTACCTTGCTCTTCACAGAAAGTGCACGCAATACACTCCTCCTCCATGATCTAAATCCAACACCATTAGAAGGAATTGATACTAACATTGCACCGAGATTATCTGAGGGGTGCATGTACAAAGGACTACTCAGATCCACTGTGGATTGGCCATTTCCAGCTGGTAAATCAGCCTCTACATCATTAGATCATTCATTTTCATCTAAAATCGCCATAGCTGATTCGATTGAGCTAAGTGTTGAGAAATAGAACTGTAACGACCCGGTCGGTCGTTACGTAGAACCTGCATTATTATTACTGTTTTTGCCTTGTCATAAGTTGGTTATACTGTTTATGATGGGTTAGAGTCGGTTGGCTGGGGTTTGGAATGGTTGTAGTGAGAATTGAAACACTTAGTCTCTAAAAATAGCTTTATAGTTGGAAAAGTAAACTGAGAGTTGACTTATGGGTAAACGACCTCGAAATACAGATTTTATGGCTCAGATAGCTTCATTAGGTAATTTGGGACTTAGGAGTGTGTTCGGAATATTTTTGTGATGTTCGGTGTAGAATTAGGCTTGAATTGGTGAAAGTTAGTTTTTGGCGATTTTTGTCGGCGGTAGAAAATAGGCTATCAGGGTCGAAATAGAATTATGGAAGTTGGAACAGGTTCGTAATGTCAGTTTGGATATGTGTGCAAAATTTCAGATCAATCGGATGTGTTTTGGTTGGTTTCGTCATCGTTGGTGGAATTTAGGAATTTCAAAGTTCATAAGCTTGAAGTTGATGTGATTTTGGTGTTTTGATGTTATTTTGGGTGTTCCGAGAGTGAAACTAAGTTTTTGAATGATCATTTATGATGTGTTGGTATGTTTGGTTGGGGCCCCGAGGGGCTCGGGATTGATTTCGGATGGTTAACAGGGATTTTTGGCCTTGAAATATGCAGCATCAGCTGCTAGTGTTCTGTTACTGCCATTTCCACACCTGCGGACATTTGACCGCAGGTGCGAGCCGCAGGAGCGATAAGAAGGTCGCAGGTGCGGTTTTCTGAGTCCCTGGAGGAAGAACCGCAGAAGCTGTAGTGTTGACCGCATCTGCGAGCCGCAGGTGCGACACCTGGGCCGCAGGTGCGAGTATTTGTCCAGTTAATGAAATTCCGCAGGCGCGGACCGCATGTGCGAGAAAAAGGCCGCAGGTGAGAAAAGCCTGGGCAGAAAGTATAAAAAGAGGACTTGCGATTTTTAGTCTTCTTTTCACCATTGTTGTTGCGGGTTCCGAGCTTTTTGAGGGTTTTTGAAGAGGAAAACGTTTGTTCTTCTTTAAGGTAAGATTTTTTGACTTATTAAATCGATTATATGTGTTTAAGACCTAATTAGTAGTGTTTAATAGGGGAAAATCAGTGGAAAAAAGGGGAAACTAGGGCTTGAGTTTAAGAGACCTTCTAGGGGTGATTTAAGGGGCTATTTGGACTCCGATTTCAAAGTTCTTTATATGTACGAACTCGTGAGATGATGTGGATCATTTTGGTATAAAGTTTGTCGAGTTTCGAGATGTGGGCCCGGGGGTCGGGTTTTGGCTAATTTTGGGCTTTGTGCATAAAGTTGATATGTTCGATTGAGTTTCATCCCCCTAGCATAATTTGATGTGAAAAATATGAACTTGATAGATTTGGAGCGCTCGGAAGTTGATTCGAGGGGCAAGCGTGTTGCAGAATAGCTTTTCGGGCTAGTTTGAGGTAAGTAATGTATTTAAATCTTGTCCTGAGGGTATGAAACCCCGGACTTTACATCCTTTCACGTTTTTGGAGTAACGCACACACTAGATGACGAGTGTGGGGCGTGCACGAATTGGAAATTTGAAAATATGTCCCTTTTGAGGCAACTATTGAGTTGTGAAGTTGTTTTTAAAGCATATGTTTTATAGTATTAATATGTTTTGATATATTTGGGTTATAAGCCATGTTTGGGGCCTAATGTCGATGTGTTTTACCCCCCTTGGGGCTATTTTCTGATATTCCTCACTTAGAAGTTATGATTTTACACTCAGCCTTTATTGTTAAACTGTTTGACACTCAGATTATTGATATTATTATTTCTTGAAATGAAATACTGTTTTGGGTCGAGAACCCTGTTATTTATGGCCCGAGTGGCATGTTGAGAGTGTCTGACTGAGTGAGGCCGAGGGCTAATATTGTGAGGATATTGATGATATGAGAGAGGCCGAGTTCCAGAGTGACTGATGCCATGATTTCGCTTGTTATAGCTCTTGGGCTGTAGGAGCCCCTCCGGAGTCTATACACACCCCCAGTGAGCGCAGGTACCTACTGAGTGCGAGTGTCGAGTGTCGAGTGACGAGTGACGAGTGATTGGGAGGTATGAGTTATTGTGAGGTGCTGAGTGTCTGTTACTGGGTGATGGTGAGGTGCTGAGGGAATATTTATGAGTGATGATTATGGCCCGAAGGGCAGTTTTATGATGATATTTTACTGAGTTTTGATTATGATTCGTTTCATCTTTCAAACTGATATTTTTGGGAGTTTTACTGAGAAATATTGGAAATTATACTTGTTTCAAAGAATTTTTTACGAAAACTGGTTTTCAAACTCATGTACTACATGTATACTTTATTAAGACTCAGTATTTTACTGTTTGTGAATTGATGTTTTGTGTTGTGTGTTTCTTATCTTCACACTTGATTTATTTCCATTACTACTGAGTTGGCATACTCATCATTACTCCATGCACCTCTGTGTGCAGATACAGGTACTGGTTCTGAGCAGTAGTCCTCTAAGTTCGTTCGGCGTCAGCATTTGGGATTTCGAGGTAGCTGTCCAGCGTCCACAGCTTCTCCATTTCCCTTTCCTCATTTAGTACTTAGCATTTTGTATTGTACTCTAACATTAGCAGTATTAGTATTACTTAGATGCTCGTGATCTGTTGACTCCACTTCTAGGGAATAGTTTAGACTGTTAGATTATATTATGCTTTGTTAAAGAGTTAGAAGATTTTATACTTATTATGACCATTTATTAATGATTTTTGAGAAATTTTACTGAAAGAAATGTGTAGTTACGTGATAGTGGCTAGCCTAGTTCCACGATAGGCTTCATCACGACCTGCTAGGATTTGGGGTTGTGACAAGTTGGTAGCAGAGCTCTAGGTTACATAGGACTCAACGGTCATGAGAAGGTTTAGTAGAGTCTTGCGGATCGGTACGGAGACGTCTGTACTTATCTTCGAGAGGCTACAAAACTCTTAGGAAAAATCTCATTTCTTGAACTCTGTCGTGCCATTCGATTGATTCTGGAAATCTAAACTCATGTTGTTTCATTCTCTCACAGATGGTGAGAACACGTGCAATGAATCAGGGTGACCAGACACCAGCTGGACCCGCGAGGGGTCATGGTCGTGGTGGAGTTAGGGGACCAGCCCGTACATCAGCCGAGACAGTACCAGTGGATCCCCTATTATTCAGGATCAGGTTCATGCCGAGGGTGCTCCATCGGGACAGGCTCAAGCACCGGCAGTGTCCATTGTCATTTCGGGTCTTCAGGAGACCCTGGCTCAGATCTTGACAGTATGTACCAGTTTGGCTCAGGCAGTCACTATGTCTACTACTGTCGCTACATCTCAGTCCGGGGGAGGTGTCGCACTCCCCTTCTTCCTCGCGGAGATCGGGGTTTGTGACATTTGGTTGGGACAACTCATTCCCTTTGGGAAATGGGGTTTGCATATTTTGAAGAGTCGCCACCTAATGATTTTAATGGTGTGTTAGGGCACCTAAGGGGTTCAATTATAACTACGTTGCTAACCAGAGACGTGGGTAAGGGCTTGAAATTATCCTAAGGGGAAGGTGTTAGGCACCCCTCAGGATCCACACGTGTGGTTCCCGTCCGAATGGTTTCGTGAATTTTTACAGATAGCAAATGACAAGTAAAGGCTCAAATAAGAGGGGATTTAAGTCTTAAACATGCAGATGTTTGAAAGTATAGCAAAGGAGGTTAGAATTTGGAAAAAGATTACGAGCTAAGCATATAAAGGTATCCTAGGTTTATAATAATATGTATCACATCAATACAATACCCGGTAATCACTCCTCAAAGAGAGGCTACACGTGGTATTAGCGCATCGGTCATCATATACATATTCTACCCTTTCCCACCCCGCGAAGGTGATTAAAGCGCGTGTTGGTCACGAAACTTATTGCGTGCTAGTACCCGTCCCATCTTATCAGTCCTGGAGGAAGTTAGGGACTACTATTCCTAGAGGGTGAGTACTAGGCTGAACCCCTAGGTTTAAAGGGCAAAATTCTAAACGACAAACAAAATAATTAGGACTACAAATACAGGGGAAACATATAGAAGCAGATATGAGGCTCAGATATTCCTCCCCAAATTATACACATAAATAGCACGACTAAAACACAAGTAAAGTCTTTAGCTTCAGGACCTAAAGCATGATGTCTAGGCGAGAATACAGTAATCAGGCAGTGTTCTTTACTGAGTTTCAGAGAAAAGGATCTCTACCAGATTCAGACTATCGATCCTGACCTAGTATTAACCAAACATCACACAGAAAGAAGGTAGATATCCCGTTTTCATAAGTTTAATACCTAAGACCTGCCTAGGCGTATTAAACCGCTCCAATTACACTGTTTTAGCTTTTTCAGAAATAGTAGTTAGACAATGATGAGTTTGTTTTAACCTTAGTCGTGATAAAGAGGTGAGTATTTAAACTAATGTAAATGCAGTGTCCTACAAAACAGGATATCTAAATGCATATATGGCGTAGAATGATGCAAACCTACGCATGCTTTTCTAAATGCACAAAACATTTTCAGAAACCAGAATCTATTATTTTTTTAGGGCGGAATTTACTTATTAACACATCCTTCTGACTCGAAACAGAAAATACAGAAGTGTAGTTAAGTTGCTAAACCTAGAACATGATTTCTAATGCAAATATCGATAATTGATGTTATTATTTAACCTAAGATAGGATTTCGAGATGTAGTAATTGTGAGAATGCAGAGGCAGTAACATAACAACCATTTTTATAGTTATTTAACTACGAAGAGGATTTCTAAGTAAGGCATGAGTATCGCAGAGATGCTGAAATAAACATGCCTAAAACGTGTTCTCTAACGCATGCATGGCAGGTATTCCTAATCATGGTGACTATTGCACACATTTATAAAAATAAATCCTATATCATGGTTTCTACCCGTAATTATACTAAGCATGCATAACCCCACCCATTTCACTATCCAGCCACATGATCGTTTTTAAAATTAGTTATTACAGACCAGCATTGCACAAATTTCATAATTAAATAAGGAAATTAATAAGTTACACTATAGGGAGCCTAACAATAAGCCCAAATCCTCAGATACAACAATGACATATGCCATGACCTTTTATAACCCAGGTGTGTCAGAGTTCCTAAGGACCTCAGAGGATCCCAGGCAGTGTTCGCACCCAGGTACCCTAGCCAGGAATGAGTAAGTGCAGTGTGGGAATGCCAACATTGTGTGTCATAGTTCCATGGTACTCAAATGGTCCCCAAGTCAATGCTCACACAAAAGGGGATGAACTTAGAAACTAGGAGGGGTGAGATGTGCTCATAGTTTTTAAAAAGAGTTGAATTGGAATTAGTTTATGAAATAAATGTTTTGAAATAAGCCTTGAAGAATAACATGAGAGTTTGCTCTTATGAAAAAATAGTTTGAGGAGGAAAAGAAACAGGACAATCAGCAACTGACAAACACACACAGTTTAGGAAACAAACACAGTCAGGGATAAAGGAACTGGGGACAAATAAGTCACATAGTGGAAGCAGATTTGCACACAAGTTAACATCAGAGAATTATTACAGGACTTAACTAGTTACAACAATAGTCTATCACAAAGTATTCATGCTAAGAGCCCAAATAGCATCAAATTGAAGGGTGTTAGGATCATAGCGACTAAGTATCAGGAATGCATGCTTATAGTGTCAGGAGTCAGGGGTAAGGCAGAATCATAGTGAAACAGATGAGAAAGCAATAGACATGTTGAACTAAAGGGAAAGGGAGATCATATGGACATAATACATAGGCTAAATGTGAGTCAAGCAGCAGAACCACAAATAGAAGCATAAGAGGAACGAAAGGAATCGTAATACAAATAGAAACATATTGTTTTGGGTGCTATAAACATAAACTGGAAAACATACCAGTTTTGAATGAAAGACTGAATGCAGAATGAAGAGCAGTAATGTGAAGAACAGTAGAGTAGTAGTGTGTAGATTCAACAGAACAGGAGAGAAGCATAGCAATAACACAATATAATCACTCAGTCTTGGCTAGCAGCCGACTGAGTTGCAAGTAAACAGCAAGAGAAGCAAGAGAGTGTATGTGCGTGTGCAGGAGAGAGCTTAAAACAGTATGTATGTTCCCCCTCTTGTTATTGAAAGACTAGAAGTATATATAGTTTGAAACTATGTAGCAAATAAGGCAAAAATCATAGTTCAACAGTAAATTATGGAATTATGTACTAATTATAATCACATCAGTGCCCAGACTCCCTTTAATTAGGGAGTTAGGACTCAAACGGATACAAGTTGTATCAAGTAAGGAAAGGGAGCAATTACAGGACTAACTTTACCATAATTAAAGCATGTGACATGTAATAAGGGTTGAATACAGAATGCTCAGAGTAAGAAAAGTATATGTCAAATATTTGGAAACATATTTAGGCACATATATATGGTAGAATACAATTTGATTCTGAAAATAAATCACAGAAATCACGTATAGGACTAAAATCATAAGGGACTCAGTTTTAATTAAGGAAAGTGTCACACATGTAAGGAAATAATTCAAAATCAGTAAAAGGTTCTAAGGAAAACACATATGAGTTACAGTTTTTTGAGAGAAGATATGACAGATCAACAAAAATCAACAAGTAATCAAATTTACAATGAATAGCACGAAAATCAGAGAAAACCTTAGGCAAGTAGTAGAGAATAGATTAAAAACTCTAGTTAAAGCAAGAATCACACAAGTTTATAGATGAACAGTGATGTTAGACATAATAGAAACACATAGATAGTAAACCTTAATAACAGCAACATGATAAAAATCACAGAGAAGCTCAACATCTATGAGAAATAAAAGCTCGTGTATTACGAACATGTTAGTCACTGAAGAACTCAAAATTTAGAGAAAATTAGGGTTTCCAGTAGAGCAAGTCAAAAAAATGAAAGGCATCTCGAATCAATCGTTAAATCACAGAAAGAAACATAGAATAATACTAAAAATAGAAGCAAAAAATCATTTTTGAAGAGGTTTATGAAACCCTAGTTTTTAAAACTGAAAGAACGTTTAAAGATGAGGTTTTTTCAGAGAAAACAAGAAAGAAGCTTCGTAATATCATAGATCTAAAGCAGATCCAAAAGAAATCGAAAAGACATAGGGTTAGGGTTTCGTGGAACCCAGAGAAAATAGGAAAAAACCTCGAAGACGTCGTCGGCTTAAGCCAGACATGTTGTAATCCTTACTCAAACGGACGGGGGAGGTCGGAAAGTGGCATGGGGACCATGGGAGGCAAGAGAACCGCTCCAAGTTTGCCTGAGGACCCCAGGGTATCACTGGACCGGTGAGAGGTAAGTAGATGACTAGGAGATGATGAAGAACCAAGGTTTTCGGTGATAACTAATTGGAGAAGATGGACAGACCCCATCGGAAGGGAGAATCCAAGGAAGCTTCTAGAGAGATCTAGAGAGTAACAGAGAGAGACAGAGAGAGAACGAGCCTTGGGAAAATGAGAGGTCGGCTGAGGGGGGGAATTGAATTAATTGTGCTAAGTTGGTTCTGGACCGTTGATCTCATATGATCAACGACTCAGATCACATATGTGGTTGGGCCGGGTAGGATTTAAGGGACTGGGCTAGTTCGTTGGGTTGGTTAAGGTTTGGGTAAAAAATGGCTGAAATTTAAATAAGAATGGCTAAATGTTAAATACCCAATTAAAAGTAGATAAATATTTTATAAAAATGGATAATAATTATAAAAAATGCAATTGAGGTAGATAGACTTAACTAACATGATTAATTAGTATTTAAAATATAAGTGACTAATTATTGAGTAAAAATTAGCATAGAAATAAGTAATTAGGCTATAATTGTAAAGTCATTGCAATTATAGGCAAATGGTGCCAATTTGGCTAATTTGTGAAATAAATTTGGTCTTAATAGGACCAAAATGATATATAAAATCACGAAATGTTTTTGAAACCATTTCTAATACAATTTATAATCAATTATTAGAGGTAAAACCACTGGATAAATTAAAATAAAATCATAAAAATGTGGGAAAAATTATAGAAAAATACCAATTGTTATAAAACTGATTTTGAAGGTATATATGCAAGTTTAAAATAATTTTAAGGAAAAATTGAGTATCATCAGGAGGCACTCAGACTCCCGCTTCCCGAACACCTAAGCAAGTTGTACAGGGTTTTCAGGCACCGGGAGTAGTCCCAGCTCATCCAGTTGCCCCAGTTCAGGACTATGTGGTCCCAGCTATGCCCGAGGATGAGCAACGTAGGCTGGAGAGGATTAGTAGACTTCAGCCTCCGACTTTCAACGGCACAGGGGGTGAAGATGCCCAAGGTTTTCTAGATAAGTGCCAGAGGATACTCTGTACTGTTGGGTATCTGGAGACCAGCGGGGTCTCATTTGCTACATTTCAGTTTGCTGGTGCTGCTTTCACTTGGTGGGAGGCAGTTGAGAACACCCCTCACCTGCCAGGAGTTCTCCACGATCATTTTGGAGAAGTATGTTCCTCGGTCCCACAGAGAGGAGTAGCGTAGGCAGTTTGAGCAACTGCGCCAGGGGGAGTTGTCAGATACACAGTACGAGATGCGGTTTTCTCAGTTGGCTCGACATGCTTCTGAGTTGGTCCCTATTGATAGGGAGAGGATCATGAGGTTTGTAGATGGCCTCACGTATCATCTTCGGATAGACCTCCTCAGCCGGTTCGCCCAGCTTATAGTGGTGCATCTTTGGGGCAGGGTCCCCGTATTTCTCATCCGGGACGCTCATATTTTAGTGCCCTTCCAGCTCAGAGTTCCTCCAGAGCATCATCATATCAGGGTTCTTCTATGCATGGTTCATCTGGTGGTTATCATGGTGGCAGGGGTTCTCTTCAGTCCCCATCTCCAGCTCCAGGTAGTTGTCTCGAGTGTGGAGAGTTTGGACATGGGTGGAGGCAGTGTCCTCGTCGTCCTGGTAGTTAATCTCAGCAGAGGGTTCAGCCCTCAACATCAGCCCCAGTCACTTCACCACCTACCCAGGCAGCTAGGGGTGGTGGTCAGGCAGTTAGAGGCCGACCTAGAGGGGGAGGTCGAACAGGTGGAGGCCAGCCACGTATTTATGCACTCCAAGCTAGGCCCGATGCTATGGCCTCCGATGCGGTGATTACAGGCACTATCTCAGTTTGTCACAGTGATGCTTTGGCTTTATTTGACCCTGGTTCCACATACTCTTACATTTTGTCGTATTTTTCTCACTTTCTAAATATGCCCCATGAGTCCTTAGTTACATCTGTTCATGTTTCGACTCCGGTGGGTGATACTATTGTGGTGGACCGTGTGTACCGGTCATGTGTTATATCTATTGGGGGTCTGGAGACCCGAGTGGACTTGATGTTACTCAGTATGGTTGATTTTGATGTGATACTGGGCATGGATTGGTTATCCCCATGTCATGCTATTCTTGATTGTCACGCTAAGACTGTGACCCTGGCTATGCCCGGAATTTTCCGAGAGTTGAGTGGAAATGGTCTATAGAGCATGTGCCTAGCAGAGTGATTTCTTATTTGAAAGCTCAATGTATGGTTGAGAAAGGGTGCGAATCTTATCTTGCTTTTGTGAGGGATGTTGTGAACAACTAATTTTTGACCACATCCAAATTCTATACTATTTTTGGTTTAAATATTTCTTTTAGGTCTAATCTTAATATTTTAAATTTTTATCTTACTCTTAATAGGTTTTATTTAAGAAAATTAAAAATAACAAAATATTCACATTCTTAGAATATAAGATTTGTTCCTATGTTTAAATAAATTATATATATATATATTATTCTTTTATTCAATTAAAGAAAAAGGTTTTAAAAAAAATAAAAAAAAACGAAAAGAAATAATTAAAAAAAATGAAAAAATAATTTTAAAAATAAATAAAAAGAAAACCACCCATGATCACACACTCCCCCACGATACACTCACAACACACACTCCAAGATTCTCCTTAACTTTCCACTCCTCCTCTTTACAACTGACTCTTACACTTCCTCTCATTATATATATGTAACATACATACACACACAAAGAGGACGGACAGAAGAGGAAAAGCAAAAGCAAAAACAGAAAAAGCAAAAAGTAGAAAAGGAGAACGAAAGAGAAAGGAGGTCAAAAGAAGAAGATTAGGCAAGATTCTGAAAAGGCAAAGAATCAACAAAAAAAAAAGCTGGAATCCTTCTCTTTCCTTTTCTTATTTTCGTTTGGTCAAAGTTCTGCTATTCTTCTGCAATTAGGTATGTAAGTTATTAATTTAATGATCTGGATTATATGTTGCTTCCATGATTAATGTCAATATCCATATTATTGATGCTCTACTTCTTCACTTATTCTCATGTGTGATTGCCTTTGGATCCTTAATATATTTATTGGCAATGAGTTGCATTGATGTTCTCTGATTTCTATATAAAGAGTGAAAAGTTGGAAGGAAAAAACTAGTTCATGAGAAAAGCTTAAAATAGTTTTCTTTTCTGCTGTATAAAATATTTTAATAAGTGAAAACTTGGTTATCACTTCATGCCTGGTGCAGTACAGCTATAGTATCTTGAAATATCAGATTGAAGTGTTTATACACTCAAGTGAAGGAGTAAGGATTGTCTTTCGGCATTACACGCTACGTATAACACAAATTAGAGTAAATTTATGCAGATGAAGTTTTTTTCTCTGTTGTTTGTTTGGCGTGATTACTCCATCTCTTTCATGCATTTAATTAGTAGATGGTTTATTTCAATACTTGAGCCTTCTATTTTAAATTTGTTTAGCAACTGAACCTCGTATTTTGGTTTGAATCGTGAGGATTTTTGTCCGTTTGGATTTAGATAAGTCAAGTATGGTTGGTCAAGAGCTAATAAAAATTCATAAATTAGTTTCATCTTTCTATAACTAATCTATATATTTTTCTACCATAATTTTCATAACCATGTTCTTCACAATAATCTCAAAATTGGAAGAACAATTTATGACCGCCATAGTTTGCCTTAGGCACGTTAAATAAAAATTATCGTGGCTATGAGTACGGTTTCCATGACATGGTCACGATATTTAAATTTTCATTCGGGTTTGCAACTCATGCTATCCGACCACAACTTCTAATAATAATAAAAATATTATTAATTATGTACACGTTCGCGTGACACAAATACAATTTCAAATGAACACTTGGAGAAATGCTCGTAGACGCAATTTTAAAAATAACTATCGTGATTGCGTGCATATTCGCATGACGTGACTTCGATTTTAAATAAATTCAAGGTACGTGTTAGCGCGACTTTGATTATTTTTCTTAAATCAATGTCATGAATTGTGTACACGTACGCGTGACATGATTTTTGACGCATCAAAACTAAACGGGTATACGCATACGTAACCCGTCTTAAAATAATTTTTAAATATAAATAGTTGAATAATTATAAGCGGTAAAATATAAAATGCACATAAGTATTAAAATCAGTAATTAAACAATTTAAGCCAAATATAAATCAATAAGCGACCGTGCTAGAACCACGGAATTCGGGAGTGCCTAACACCTTCTCCCGGATTAACAGAATTCTTTACCCAGATTTCTGGTTCGCAGACAATTTAAACAGAGTCAAAATTCCTCGGTTTTGGAATTTTTAATAAATAAACGGTGTCCCGGAATATTTTCAAAAATCCGGGTGGCGACTCTGAAAACTAAATAAATTCCAAATCCGAATAATGTCACTTAAAGTGGAAAAACTCCCTTATACCCTTCCGGGTAGCGAAAAAGGAGGTGTGACAGCTCTGGCGACTCTGCTGGGGAACTTAGAACCCAGAATCTCTGGTTCAGGGTTTAAGAATTTGAGCTTGTTAATGTGATTTTACTTGGTTTTATTAATTGTGATAATACTGTATTTTGTGCGCTCAATGTGCTAAATATTATTTATTTACCGCTTTGATATTTATTTGAACTGTATNAGGTCATACCAAGTAAGAAATACGGGGATGGACTAGCCACTAGGCCGGATAGCCTTTCGTGCTACCGGTACGTCGCTCCCACCCCGACTCGAGTTGTCCGCTCGGGTAGCCAAGGTCTAGAACAAAACCTCAGGTTTAACTTTAGAATGACAAAATCTCATGTCGGATCCCTAGTAGGAACGATTATCTGCATCATGTGCATTTTGACTTAGGGGACTCAACACAGGGGTTGGGTCCGTCTAGGACAGGTGTACCCAAAACAAAAAGACCATCCTGATGCATCTTATGTGCTACTTGTGTATTATGTTTGATTCGGTTTGTGCATGTTGACCGGCTTTTAATAT
Organism: Nicotiana paniculata; assembly: GCA_005239505.1. Lineage (NCBI taxonomy): Eukaryota > Viridiplantae > Streptophyta > Magnoliopsida > Solanales > Solanaceae > Nicotiana > Nicotiana paniculata. The sequence continues at coordinate 52 of ML360511.1, read as the reverse complement.
ATATATATATATATATATATATATATATATATATATATATATATATATATAT
>ML360509.1:319-21968 GCA_005239505.1 Nicotiana paniculata | reverse complement strand
CTGACCTGGGCCTCTTTTCGGACTTACCTCTTTCTCCACTCATGGTGTACCTATTTATCCAGTCACGGAGTTAGTTTTTAATATATTATTGACACAAAAATTCTGATTTCTCGGGTTTTGACTCTAAAAGTGAACATAAAAACTGGTCTCTTTTGTTAAAACGATCATTTTGCATTTGCGAGGAAGGTTTTAAGGCTATTTCTACAAAGGACCGAACATATGGGCAAAACTTGTCGAAAGATAAAAAAAAACTGACAAAGTAACTATATTATTATTTTTTATTTACAGTAAGAGAAAAATAATAGTCCAGATACACTTTTTTTTATTTTATATTTTTATATATTTTTTTTTAAAAAAATGGGGTTGAACCTGATGAAGGTTGCCTATGTATCTCACATCCGGTGAGAATCAAACCCGCGTAGTTCGGTTAAAATTAAATTAAAAAAAATATTTTAAAAATTGTGCTTTTACATACTAGAACCCTTCAAAAATTTATTTTTTTAAAAATATTTTATGAAAACTTGGAGGAAATTTTTTTTTTCTCTCTCATCTGTTTAATCGATCTATCCTAAAGCCGGTCAACATTTGAATGAAGCCTACCAAATAATGTTACATATAGCACATAGATATGAACATGTTGGTCCGAAAAATAGGTAACTGTCCTAGACGGGCCCGGCCCCTGTGCCGAGTCCCGCTAAGTTCAATGCACATGATGCAAATAAAGCGTAGCCTACTAGGAAAATTCATTGCTTGTGGCTTGTTCTTCTAAGTTTTCAAATCCTAAAGGAGATGGTATCTAGACCTAGCTTACCCGGGTGGACAACCCGAGCCGAGGAGCGTCAAGCGTCACCAGTAGTAGAACAACACTGGCTAGCTGACAACTCTCCCGCCTAAACATGTGTGACTAAATCCTTCACCAGCAGCTGGTAGGCTAACTGGCTTTATCTCAAGACAGAAATTTTGTGATGCTGGTAGGAAAACACAACATAACTACCTATCAGAAGACTCAGAGGGGTGCGAGAGAAGATACAATTTATATCACAGTTTAAATAAATATTAAAGCGGTAAATAAGCGACAAATAGCACATTAGTCTTCCAAACACAATAATATTTGAAACATGATAAAAGCCAAACAAGAATCAATGCACAAAGCTCGAATTCTTATTAATTTTCCCCAGTAGAGTCGCCAGAGCTGTCACACCTCTTTTTTTCCGCAGCAATCCTATTACGAGGTTGAGTTANAGTAAGGAATTCTGTTGACCGAAGGGAAGGTGTAAGGCACCCCTCGAGTCCCGTGGTTCTAGCACGGTCGCTTTATTGACTAATGTAAGGCTTAAATTAATTTTTAGCTATTCTTGTATTTTATGGCTTATTTATTACAGCTTAGTTAATTATTGTGTTTTATTAAATTATGTTCACCAAGATGTGGTACGCACACAAGGTACTTCTTTGAAATTAAATGTCAAACCAAGGTACGGAATGTACACATGGTTATAACATAATTATTTTAAATTTGAAGGCATCGAGACGCGGAATGCGCACATGACCCTTTTATTGCTTAAGCATTTCAATCCAAGGTTCGGGTATGAACACATGGACTAATATTTAAAGTGTGTCTAAAGTTTTTCTAGTGTTTTAGAGTATTTCAATTGTTTTGTCTCTTTCATATTCGAGACATTTATTTGTACTGGCAAAAACAAAGGCAAACGTATACAAAGTCACGATGATAGAGTAAATTGTGCCAAAAACATTTCCTACGGATATTCATGATTTGTTTCTTTCTATGTTTGAGATTACAAAGAAAATTCCAGCATTTAACTAAAGCCTAAGGTGCAGGGAAGCTTATTCCAGTCCAAATCTTATTCTTATCCTAGGTTTATATCAATTTTTCCAATGTTAGTGGCCCATTTGGTCGGCCCAAATCCTTTAGCAACTAGCCTACACCATTATTTCCAAGATACTTCAATTTGTTGTTTTCCTTTTTAGATCTAATACATGAAATAATATTTTTCTATTTCTACACATGACATCAAATTATTAAACTTATTCATGAAAAGAAAAAAAAAGAACGTATAAGCCATGAAACAAAGGCCCACAAACGTATGAACTTATCCATGAAACATAAGTAAAAAAAAAACATATAAACTTGTCATAAACACATTCATGGTCCAACGAAAAAGAATAAAATATAGCATATACAACTACAAAAGTTTCAGTCGCATTCTGTTTATTTTAATAACAGAAAATTATCAACAATGTATAATAAAATTATTTCATATAAGCCAATCATATTATTGAATTTCAATATGTTGTATTACAAACTTAAATACCCACTTTAGTAAAAGGGGAAAATGATACGGAGTGCAGAATGGTAACAAGAATGCCAAACAAAATTTAAAAAAAAAACGTGAAGGATTCCTTTTTTTTTTTTTTTTTTCTGTTCGTCCCCTCCCCTCTTTTTTTTTAAAAAACCTTTTTGTTTTGTCTATTTATAGAATAAGGTGGATGAAGTGGTTGGTCAAATGTGATATTGTATGAGAGTAGGAGTGTGAAATTTTTAGGCTAAAAATTTGGGGTTAGTTAGCTAATATAAAAAAAAATCAGATTTTTTTAGATAAAGTTTGTTATCAACAAACTTTATCCTAACTTTAGCTTCAAAGCTTTCTTTTTAATAAAAAAAATTCGTTTTTTTTAAAACTTTTTTTTTGTTTTAATTTTCTAAATCTTACATAAAAGAGGGTAACGTATATATATATATATATATATACACATACCATCCTGCTTTTAGACTTAAAGTAAACTATAAAAATAAGAAAACTCAAAATTTACACTATAATTTAAATCATACAAAGAAACTAGTGTACTTATTAAATTCTAATTAAAAGATACTCCATATATATACACTTTAATAATGTGAGTATTATTATTATTTATTTATTTACTTTAATTAAATAAAATCTACTAAGTGTAAGATAAAAGCTTAAAACATCAATATTAGGCCTAAAAGGAATATTTCTACTAAAATAGTATAACATTTGAGTGTGGTCAAAAATTAGTTGTTCACACACTCAATGCTCTGACAAGTTCCAATAACATAAATAGAAATGGGAGAAGCGGTTAATAGGGGTTCGTGGCGCAAATTCTTAAAATGACCGACCGGGTCGTGACAACCCATGCTGGCTGACTTCCTACTCAAAGCATCGGCCACCACATTGGCCTTCCCCGGATGATATAAGATGGTGATGTCAGAGTCTTTCAACAGCTCCAACCATCTCCTCTGCCTCAAATTCAACTCCTTCTGCTTGAACAAGTATTGCAAACTCTTGTGATCCGTGAACACCTCACAAGACACGCCATATAAATAATGCCTCCAAATCTTCAGCGCGTGAACAATGGCTGCTAGCTCCAAATCATGAACTGGATAATTCTTCTCGTGGATCTTCAACTGACGTGAAGCATATGCAATAACCTTGACATCCTGCATCAACATTGCACCAAGTCCAATCCGAGATGCATCACAATACACAGTATATGGCCCTGACCTGTGGGAAAAACCAACACTAGTGCCGTGGTCAAGGCTATCTTGAGCTTCTGAAAGCTCGCCTCACACTCATCTGACCACCAGAACTGGGCACCCTTCTGAGTCAACCTGGTCATCGGGGCTGCAATAGATAAAAAACCTTCCATAAACCGGCGATAGTAACCTGCTAAGCCCAAGAAACTCCGAATCTCTGTAGTTGACGTGGGTCTAGACCAATCCTTGACTGCCGAAATCTTCTTGGGATCCAGCTGGATACCCTTTGCTGATACAACATGACCCAGGAATGCAACTGAGCTCAACCAGAACTCACACTTAGAAAACTTGGCATACAACTGACTGTCCCTCAGAGTATGAAGAACAACTCAAAGGTGTTGCTCGTGCTCCTCCCGGCTGCGGGAATAAATCAGAATATCATCAATGAAGACAATCACGAAGGAATCCAAATAAGGCCTGAACACTCGGTTCATCAAGTCTATAAAAGCAGCTAGGGCATTTTTCAATCCGAATCACATCACTAAGAACTCATAATGCCCATACCGAGTGCGAAAAGTTGTCTTAGGGACATCGGATGCCCTAATCCTCAACTGATGGTAGCTAGATCTCAAATCGATCTTCGAAAATACCTTGGCACCCTGAAGCTGATCAAATAAATCATCAATTCGCGGCAATGGATATTTGTTCTTGATGGTAACCTTAATCGATTTCCGATAATCTATACACATCCTCATCGACCCATCCTTCTTCTTAACAAACAACATCAGCGCACCCCAAGGCGAGACACTAGGCTTAATGAAGCCTTTATCAAGGAAATCCTGCAACTTTTCTTTCAACTCCTTCAACTCTGGAGGGGCCATACGATATGGCGGAATAGAAATGGGCTGAATGCCCGGAGCCAAATCAATGCAAAAGTCAATATCCCTGTCGGGTGGAATACCCGGCAGGTCTGCAGGAAACACCTCTGGAAACTCACGGACAACAGGCACAAACTCCATATAAGGAACCTCGGCACTAGAATCACGAACATAGGCCAAATAGGATAAACATCCCTTATCAACCATGCGCCGAGCCTTCCTATATGAGATAACCCTGCTAAAAGAATGACCAGGAGTCCCCCTCCACTCCAGTAGAGGCAACCTCGACAATGCTAATGTCACGGTGTTGGCATGACAGTCCAGTATGGCATGATAAGGAGACAACCAATCCATCCCCAAAATAACATCAAAATCTACCATATCCAGGAGCAAAAGATCTACACTGGTATCAATACCACCAATAAACACTACACATGAACGGTAGACATGATCTACTACAATAGAATCACTCACCGGTGTAGACACATATACATGAGTACTCAGAGAATCATGAGGCATAACCAAATAAGGAGAAAAATAAGATGACACATAGGAATATGTGGACCCTGGATCAAATAAAACTGAAGCATCCCTGCTGCAAACTGAAACCATACCTGTGATAACTGCATCGGAGGCCTCAGCCTCAGGCCTGGCTGGAATAGCATAACATCGGAGCTGGGCCCCACCAATCTGAACTACATCCCTAGGACGGCCTCCTACTGGCTAACCTTTACCTCTAGCGTCCTGGCCTCCACCTCTAACGGTCTGACCTCCACCTCTAACACCTCGACCCCCACCTCTAGCTAGCTGAGTGGGCGGTGGAACACCTGGTACTGGAACCATGGCACGAGAACCCTGGTGCTGAGAACTGCTCGAGGCTTGAGGGAAAAATCTAGCAATGTGCCTCTGATTACCACAATTATAACAAGCCCTCGGTTGCTGAGGCTGCTGACCCTGAAACTGGCCCTGACAACTGAGTAACCACCCTGAAAACCCTGAATCGACGGTGCACTGATAGGAGTTGATGGTGCACTATAGGGCAACTGATCAGAATACTGCATATGAGAACCACGGCCACCTGGAGCACTGCGAGAAACCTGAAGTGCCGAATGAAACGACCTAGGAGGATGTCCCCTACCAAAAGAATCCCTGCCTCCAGATGAGGTGCCACTGAATCTGCCAAAATGATGGTGTCTCTTATCAGACCCCTGGCCACCCCCCTGAAACAGAACCATATCAACTCGTCTGGCCACATTGGCTGCATCTTGGAAAGAAATCTCACTCCCTGTCTCCTTGGCCATCTGCAATCTGATCTGCTGAGCTAGCCCCTCAATAAATGTCCTCACCTTCTCTCGCTCGATGGGAAGTATCATAATAGCATGCCGGGCCAAGGTAACAAATCTGGTCTCGTACTGAGTGACGGTCATAGAGCCCTGCTGGAGATGGTCAAATTGCCTCCGTAGATCCTCCCTCCGAGTGATAGGAAGAAACTTCTACAGAAATAGCTGAGTGAACTGGGCCCAAGTCAAGGCCGGTGATCCAACTGGTCTGGCCAAACAATAATCTCTCCACCAATTTTTGGCGGGACCTGATAGACGAAAGGCAGCAAAGTCGACCCTATTGGTCTCCACTATCCCCGTGTTCCGTAGAACCTCATGGCAGCTATCCAAATAGTCCCGGGGATCCTCTGAAGATGCACTGCTATAAGTAGTAGTGAAAAGCTTGGTGAACCTGTCCAACCTCCACAAAGCATCAGCAGACATAGCTGCTCCATCACCGGTCTGAGCCATAATACCCGGTTGAACTACCCTAGATGGCTGAGCTACTAGAGTCTGAAACTGAGGAGCCAACTGCTCCAGAGTGCGGGTAGTGGGAGTCTGGGCTCCTCCCCTAGCCTGAGAGGTGGCTGGTGCTGCAGGAAGCAAACCTTCCTGAGCGACACTCTCCATGAGGCCCACTAGACGGACCAGAGCATCCTGGAGTACTAGGGTGGCAATGAACCCCTCGGGAACCTGAGCTGGACCAACCGGGACTGTCTGGGCAGGAACCTCATCAGCAAACTCTACCTGAGGCTCCGCCATTGGGGCTGCTGCTCTGGGCTGAGCTCTGCCCCTGCCTCAGCCTCTAGCACGGCCTCGGCCTCGTCCTCGGCCCCTCGTAAGAGCTATAACTGGAGACTCGGGCTGCTGATCAGTGGATGAAGAAGCACGTGTTCTCCCCATCTGCGAGAGAATAGAATAGAAATTCAGTTAGCATTTAGAATTTAAATCGCACAACAGAGAAGAATAGATGTGAAGTTATTCCTAAACTCTGCAGCCTCTAGGAGATAAGCACAGACGTCATACCGATCCCTCAGACTCTACTAAGCTTGTCCGTGAATTGTAAGACCTAAGCAACCTAGTGTTCTAATACCAACTTGTCACGACCCGAATTTCCCACCATCGGGACCGTGATGGCACCTAACGTCGAACCCGCTAGGCAAGCCAACATCAATATCTAATTTAAATTATTCCTTTATCATTATCTAATAATATGTGAAATACAACACTTAACATAAATAAAAGTACAAAATGAAGCAAGGTATATAAACTCAATTTAATGCCACCAATCCCAGAATTTTGGAGTCACAAACTCACAGACCGTCTGTGAATAATACATATAAAGGTTGAATGAAATAAGTACATCTATCTCTGAAATAACTAGAACATAATACAAAATAAGTAGGAAGGGATGCCAAGGCCTGCGGACGCCTGCAGGACAATCTCGGGGTCTCCACTGGACTGAAGGCAGCAACCTCGATCTATGGTCTGTAGGGTCCTACACCGATATCTGCACGAAGTGCAGAGTATAGCATCAGTACAACCGACCCCATGTACTAAGTAAGTGTCGAGCCTAACCTCGGCGTAGTAGTGACGAGGCTAGGACACGACAACCAAATTCAACCTGTGTAGTTAATAGTATACGGAGAAAAATAATACAACGAGAAATAAACAATTAAGCATAAGGGTAAAGGGGGACATGCTGAGGGGAGGAAATATCAAATAATGAAAATAACGAGGTAAGGCACAATTTATATATCAATTTAAGCCACGGAATAGTAATACAAAAACAAGCGCACTGCATCACCCTTCGTGCTTTTACTCTCGTCATCACCATCAGAATTAATATATTCGGTACGACATCACCCTTCGTGCTTTTACCTCACAATATCATGGCACGGCATTATCCTTCGTGCATTATCTCTCATATCATGGCATGACATCACCCTTCGTGCTTTTAAAATCACAATATCGGCACGGGATCACCCTTCGTGCATTAACATTCACTCAAAATCTCACGCACGACATTACCCTTCGTGCTTTTACACTCTTCCTCACCCAAACACATAAAATGAAAGCAATCCAACAAGGAATAATAACGGAGTAAACAGAAATAAAACCATAACGTCCCGTCAAGGGAGCCAACAATGAAATTAATACCATTCCGGCAAGGGAAAAACAGCTATATCCAATCTCACTTAGTACATAACTTCATGTAAAAATCTTCAACTGAAACTAATATTCAACATTATTCAATATCAAGGAATTTCCACCAACACAGATAACTATAAAGTGAAACTCAAATATTACTTACAAAAAATCATATAAATAACAATATTCGACTCACGGGCATGCTTGACACCAACGTATAGGTACTCGTCATCTCACATATATGTTGAACATGATACTACACATAGCAAATAGGACACAACACCTACTCCCTCAAGCTAAGGTTGAGCCAAACGCTTACCTCAAATTCCACGACCAAACTCAAGCCTCAATTACCGCTTTCCCTTTTGAATTTGACTCCAATTCACTTGTATCTAGACATATTCAACTCAATAACATCAATAAATTCCAAACAATTCCATCTCAACGCTTAATATAGGTTTTACATCATTCTTCCCAAAAAGTAAAAAATCCACCCCGGGCCCGTTTGGTCAAAACACGAGGTTCGGACCAAAATCCGATCACCCATTCTCCCACGAGCCCAAATATATAATTAGTTTCGGAATCCGACCCCAAATCGAGGTCTAAATTTCCAAATTTGTAAAATCCCTAATTCTCCTAAAATCCCTAGTTTCTACCCTTGAAGAACAAGATTTTGGCCTAGAAATCTATTGGGTGTTAATGAAAAATGAGGAAAATGATATTAGAAACACGAACCTATGATTTGGTGATGAAATCCCTCTTCAAAAATCGCCAAAGGTCGTATTCTATGGAAGAAAATATGAAAATGGGGTCTATTCCCGTGTTTGCTATTGTTTTTAAAAGACTGGGCAAAATTTAGCCTATGCGTTCGCGACCAGGGCAGTGCGTTCGCATAGGCTTGACTTCACTGGCCTATGCGTTCACGAGCCATGTGCCGCATTCGCACAGGGTTGAACCTACCCAGCCCCCAGCTCCCTTCCTAAGCTATGCGATCGCGGATGGCCGGGTGCGTTCGCGTAGAGTAACCTCCTAAGGCTCCGCGTTCGCACCTGGTTCTATGTGTTCGCATAGTGCAAATCTGTCCCCCTCCCAATTTGTGTTAGTGCGTTCGCGTGGGTTACCATGCGTTCGCATATAAAATCTCAAACACCAGCAACAGCCAAAAACACCAGATTTTCTAAGTCCAAACCACTCTGACACCTACCCGAAAAACACCTAAGCCCTCGGGGCTCCAAACCAAACATGTACACCACCTCAAAAATATCCAACGGACTTACTCGTGCGATCAAATCGCCAAAATAACATCTTAAACAACGAATTTAGCATAGAAATCAAAGAAAAATCTCAAAACTTTCAAAGTATCAAATTTCACAACTACGGGTCCGAATCACGTCAAACGACTTCCGTTTCTTACCAAATTTTACAGACATGTCATATTTATCATATTGAACATGTACCGGGCTCCGGAACCAAAATACGTGCTCGATACCATAAATTTCAAATATAATCAAATTCCTAAAAACTCTTATATTTTCAGAAAAACAATTACTTTCAAAAATTCATTTCTCGGGCTTGGGACCTCGGAATTCGATTTCGGGCATATGCCCAAGTCCTATATTTTTCTACGGACCCTCCGGGACCGTCGAATCACGGGTCCGGGACCGTCGAATCACGGGTCCGGGACCGTCGAATCACGGGTCCGGGACAGTCGAATCACGGGTCCGGGTCCGTTTACCCAAAATATTGACCGAAGTCAACTTAAATCAAATTTTAAAGGCCAATTTAGCATTTTTCTCAATTTTTCACATAGAAGCTTTCCGGATATATGCCCCGGCTGCGCACGCAAAATGAGGTGAGATAAAAGAAGTTTTTTAAGGCCTCAGACCACGATTTTGACTTTATAAAATGAGAGATGACTTTTTGGGTCATCACACATATAGTTGAAAAAAAAACCTTTAAACATTTAAAGAAGTTACAACAACTACACCTCAGTCCAAAACAAATTGGGATCGACCATATGAATCCTCACTGACCATGTTTCTCCATTAAATTCCTCAAAAGTTAAGTCATATTTTTTTGGATAAAAGATCATGATAAGAAATTCGCAACCACTGACAGAACCAAAGCAACTCTTTAAAACGGAAAAGGAAAAAAAAAACATCACAAGCAAGCCGGGTTTATCTTCTATGCAAATGATGATAGACAATGCTTACTGACCTATCAGGAATACTAACAATAAAAATACCAATTCACCTGTTTTCTTTCCCAAGCAATTTAATATGATGCGGGTCCGAGAAAGATTTAATTGAACTCTCCTGCAAAATTCCTTAAAACAAACGCTAGCTATTTCAAGGTTCAATGTTCCTCAATAGTAGCTAACTAAGCTTTAGTCATCCTAATTTGAGTAGCAGGTTTTAAACAAGGTCAAAATTTTGGTCAGCGTGAAATAGCCTACCGAGTCATGCAAATCCTCAGTAGTCAAACTAATGTTTATGGAAGCATGATTTTTTTAAGGAAAATTTTCGTTCCTATATCATATAGGAAACTATATTACGATAAATGTTCATAATTTGCAAATTACCCGATATGCTAACAGAATTTCTACAAAATATAAACAATTCATTAAAAACCGAATCATGTTAGCTGTACACTTCCTTATATAGGCGCGTGAATATTGGGGTATTAAGGATTCTTCCAAATTTTTTCAAATGCAAATCACGATGCTTTAATTTTCGGTCGTTTCTCTTCAAATTTTACGATTCTGTTTTTGCGATACCCTCTGTTTCACCATTTTTTCTGATTTCACAAATCAAAAGCGACTAAATTAGCTACAATTCTTCTGTAACAAAATGCAATTATGTCGAAAATCTCAATTATGCTTCAACTGAATGGGAATTGGGATAGCTATGGGAGATATAGAGAATTTCAGGTCGATGGAATTGTAGTCGGTGAGGATGCGAGTTATAGCCTATTGAATTCTACAATAGCAGAGCATCTAATGATCGATACATCCGAAAAAATAATAGAAATCAAATACATTGTCAATGAGCATTGTCCTCCAATGGATGTTAGGAACGATATGGGTGTTCATGTATACATGGAGACGAAAAAGGAAAACAAAAGCTTAGGATCATATCCGCTATGTATAACAGTTCGCGATTTTAATTTGGAATTGAGTATCACCAATGCGAACAAAGTTGCAGGTTTGTGTTGTTATATGGGGATCAAATTTTGGTTGTATATTATTGTCCTACAATTTATCTACAATATGTATACAAATAAACTACATGTCAAAGTCTCTCTATATATATCAGTATTGATTTTCAAAAATATCTACAATATTTTTACAATTATTCTATAATAAAACTACATATCATTTGAATCTCAATATGAAATACAGGATTTCAATATTTCTACAAATTATATAGAAAAAATGTTCATAACGGTATTTAGCTTTATTTTCTTGCAGGTTTATCTGGAACACTAAAGTTAATTGATATGCCAACATCTCCGGCAATAGAGGAATATGAAAGTATAATAATAACAGAAAGTATACCAAGTGTTATTGAAGTAGGACAAGTATACCAAGACAAGCAAACAATTGCAAGTGCAATGAAGCACTATTCTGTCATGCACAAGTTCCAATTTAGGGTGAAAAGATTTAGTGCCAGAAGGTATGAACATATGAATGGTCGAAAATCTTTTTTTTTTTTTTTTTGTAGATTTTTACTTCTTCAGTCTTTTGTTGTGACAATATTTATCAATATTGTAGATAGTTTGTAGTTATTTTGTATATAAATTGTTTAATATAATCTTTTATGATACAACAGTTTTTTTTTTAATCCACATTTTTTATACCAATTTTTAAATTGTTTATATTTTGTAGCTACTGGTGATATGTGTTGGTAAAAATTGTACATGTCACTTTAAGGCAACTAGCATAAATGATTCTGCAATGTTCAAGGTTAGAAAATTCAACAGCTTGCACACATGCTCTTTGATGGACAATACATTCATACAAAAAAAAACCTACTGCCATGGTAGTTGGTAGCATAATTATTCCAAAATATGTTGATACTAAGACAATTTACACACCAAAAGACATACAAACTGATATGTTGTCTGAACAGGGCGTGAACTTAACATACATGCAAGCTTGGAGAGAAAAGGAAAAGGATTTGGAGTTTTTGAGAGGTCATCCTGCTGACTCCTACATTAAATTTCCTAGTTATTTGTATATTATGGAGAAGACTTATCCGGGGTATGTAATTGAATTGAAGAAGACCGACGATGAATGCTTCTTGTATGCATTTGTTGCGATTTGTACGTCAATCAGTGGTTGGGAATATTGTAGGCCAGTTGTAGTAGTTGATGAGACCTTTTTAAAGTCAGCATACAGGGGAATAATGCTAACAGCTAGTACAATGGATGCAGCAGGTAAAATGTAGAGTTTTTGTAGATATGTTGTAGATATATTATCTAGTTATTCTGTTTTTTGTAGATAAGTTCTAGATATTTTATAGATATATTGTAGTTTGTAATTATATGTCTTTCTGTGCATTTTTTCATGCAGCCTGTTAATTGCTTTTTGCCACATAATGTAGGTACCATATTACCATTGGCATATGCTGTTGTTGATTCAGAAAATGACGCATCATGAAAGTGGTTTTTTGAGCAATTCAAACATGCATATGGTGAAAAACCAAATATGTGTATTGTTTCGGATCGGAATGAGAGTATCTCGAAGGCAACATCTATTGCTTATCCTGGCATGCCACATTATTATTGCATGTGGAATATTTGGGCAAATATAAGGACAAAGTTCAAGAAGGGTAATCTAAAGTTAAGCGAATTGTACTTTGTCACGGCACGATCATACACGCTTGATGAATTTAATGAAAGGATGTCAAAGATTGAAGAGATTGACCCGCGTATTAAATCATACTTATACGATATTGGCTATCATAGATGGTCTCGAGTATATGCTACGGTGAACAGAATTTGGACTATGACATCAAACATTGCAGAGTCATTGAATGCGGTAACAAAAGATGCAAGAGAGCTGCCGATAGTAGAACTATTATAGTATATGAGGACTCTTCTTGAATGTTGGACTAATGAAAAGTTATTGAAAGCAAAGGGTACTTTCACATACATTGGGAAAAAATTCAACGAAGAATTGGAGCACAATAGAACATTGTCGCAGAAGCTTAGAGTAAGATCTGACAATTTATTGCATCAAAATAAAATATTAAAATACAATGTAGATAATTTGTAGATAAATTACAGATATATTATATTCTAATTGTAGATGATTCATTTTCTATTTATAATATAATTGTAGGTGAGGGATTCAACAGATCATATCCATACAGTGATAGATGGTGTGAAGTGCTATATTGTTTGTCTTGAAAACAAGAGATGTAGCTGTGGTCAATCCCAGCTTGATGAACTTCCTTGTGCGCATGCTTTGGCTGCTTTAAGGCACAAAAATGAGTCTTATGAAAACTATTGTTCGCCTTATTACACAAGGGAGAGCCTATTGCGTACTTATAAAATACCAGTAAATTCCCTGCCTGATGAAAGCAAATGGAATGTGCCACAACATATAACTGAAGAAGTTGTAAATCCACCTTCAGGTGCAAAAAGATAGCCAGGAAGACCTCAAAAATAAAGATACAAAACATAGGATGAAGTAAATTCAAAGAAGTACAAGGTTTCATGTGGCAACTGCGGAGTAGAAGGGCATAACAAAAGATCTTGCAAGAATGTTCCCAAAAAGAAATAAAATTTTATGTAGTAAACAGAATCTTTCATAAAAATTGTTGATGAGTTCAGGAGAATAGACTTTTGATGTGTAATAGTTGAGGTGTTTTCAACTCTTAATGTAGTTAGTTTGAAATTTTTTTATTTAATCATTTTTCTGTATTGAGTTAATATTTTTGCTTGATTGGTTTATGAATGATTTCTATATATATAATTTATAACTTGTTTACTATCTCTAGCATCCTTTACATAGTTGTTAATAATTTTTTACAATTTATCTACAAAAAAACTACAAAATAAATAAATAATCGGGAGTTGACAGAATAACCAGATTATAATTCAGTTGGAAAGGAGTTATATGCTAAAATAATGTAGATCAAGTACTGTTTACATTCAACAAATGAATATAAAATCAATAGAATGTATTGTTAATGATTTTATAATTTATCTACAAAAAAACTAAAAAAAACTACATAATCTGGAGTTGACAGAATAACTAGGTAATAATTCAGTTGGAAAGAAGTTATATGCTAAAATAATGTAGATCAAGTATTGTTTACATTCAACAAATGAATATAAAATCAATAAAATGTTTCTATTTGAACTACTATACTGGATAAGAAAAAAAAAACAAAGGCTAAAATAATTGTAGCACAAGTCTGCTACAATTAAAACACAACAATATTGTTCATAAACTTGTCTACCATCTTTCTACAAAACTAGCAGCAACTAAACAATTTTATTACATGTTTCAGACAAAACATTGCAACTAATTCTTCTTCCTCTGGATTCGTGTTTTCTCATTCACCGCCAGTGCACCTTTTCTCCTTGCCAATCTGTCTGTCACCTCACTTTCACTAATTGCACCATACTCTTGCTTCTTTCTAGCATAGTCCCACAGTAGCGCTCCATAGCGTCTATGATGTTGATCAATATCAGAAAGGTCTTCCGCAGGAATTGATAGGTCTCCGATGCTGGCATACCCTGCAAAGGCAGCAACATAGACACCATAGTCGCTGCAAAAATAAAAGAAGTGTCAATATTTACCAAACAATGAACAAAAAAAAATGTTAAATATATAGAAAGAAAGAAGATTTTTGTTACAGTGATCCTTCTTTTTGATGTGGTATCTCTCCGACTATCCACTGAATGTCAAGAGGGTCGGTAACAACTTTCTCAATGATTGCCTTTGTATTCTTGAAGTTGATGTCTTTATGTTTGCCATAAAAACCGGTGCATGACACGTACAGAGGGATAATAACAGAAAACTTGTCGACACAATATTCAACAATAGGGTGATTGCGTGAAGAAACCATAGAATCATACGAATAAAGTACCTTATCTGCAATGTCAAAAACAACCAAAACCCAGTAGAATTTTTCTACAATGTTGACGGGCATGATCACATAATCAACTTGATCCCATGCAACATTTGCGAGTAATCTGTACCCCAATATGTATTCTGCTATGACGTCCTGGGGTTTGACAACAACAAACTTCTTTTCTTGAGGAGAATTGTGGAACTTATCATGAATTTGTTCAATCCTAGTCTTGAACATACAATCAGTGGTAGTAAACCTTATCTTGTTGTGGGGGGCATACTTTCCTCTTTTCCTCAAGTAATACATTATAACATCAATGTGCTGCAACAAAACAGATTGTATTTATTCTATTGATTATTACAATTATCTACAAAATAACTACAATTACATTTGTTTTAAATCAGTATTATAGATTATCTACAGGATATTCACAAAAAAACTACAATTTCATCTGTGTTTCATCATGATTACAAAGTATCTACAATATATATACAAAATATGTATAATTCTGTGTGTTATTATACATTCATTAACATTATCTACAAAACATCTATAGTATACCTACAATTCAGATTGTTACTAAGAATTTATACAGAATATCTCCAATATATCTACTCAATAACTACATATACTGGAGATGGTACTATAACAGTGTTGTAGATACAAATAAAATCAACAAAATAACTACATATTCTGAGTAAGAGTTTACCGAGTCGTTGAGGACTTGTCCGGGGTATGCCAAATTATAGAACCACTCCTTCTTGTCAACCTTTTTAACTCCAAGATCAAACCATGACTTAATTTGGTTGTCATTTATATAATACGGAGCCTTCCTCCTATTTAAACAAATAGAAATTAAAATAAAATTGTTGAATGTAGTGGATATGTAAAAGATGAATACTGGAATCAAAGTGTCAGATTGTGTAAACTAACCTCTTTGAACCTGTGTCGGTACCTTGGTATAACCACTTGTTGAATTGATCCAACAACTCAGGATCGACATCTTGACTAATAACACTAGTAAATGGGTGCTTAAGGTGAAAAATTTGAGGTCCAACCGAGGTGCTGCCACCAGAACTGTATAAAGGGAGAAATGGTGATCGGGCATGCTTTCCAGGCTGCCTTGTTCTACCTTGATGCACAAGTGTTGTTTCATCTTGGTTAGGCTCGCCGAACTTAACCAACTGGGAGAAGTTATAGGGAAGATCAAAATCATCAAGTGTAACCTCCTTCTTCTCCTCTCTGGAGTCTTCTGAATCATCTACATTCACATACTCTGCTTCTTCACCTATATTGACATCTTCCTCATTCTGTTGTTCTCTTTAAACTGTTACTGTGACTCCGTGAATTTGAGATTGTGCATGCATATCTTCTCTCACTGTTACATTTTGTATATCTAGCTTAATAGAATGGTAAAAAAATTAAAACAGAAAGCAAAAATCTCTTAATACAATTTCATACCTGCATTTTCTTCATCAACTGCACCTTCAAAATAGGAATATAAATCAACACGTGCTTGAAGATTCTCATTAATTTCCAGCTCATTCACATGGTCTGTTTTTTCATTAAAGATTTTGAATTATAATGGATAGTAGTGGCTTGACAGTTTTAGGAGATATGTAGGTGTATTATAGAGATCTACATAAATCTGTAGATCTGTGTAAATATACTGTATTTAATTGTATATATATTGTAAATAAATTGTATATATTTTGAAGAAATTTTATAGATATGTTGAAGAAAAATTGTAGATAATTTGTATATAAAGTGGAGGTATTTTGTATATATATGCTTGTTGCTACTGGCATGCACTAGTTCTCCGTTAGTGAACTGAAATTGTTGATTGTTCTTGTCTTTTGGTTGGTCAGAGTTTTTGGTTGAACTCCCAATAAACTGAAAGTTTTATATTAGTTAGGATATATATTTTATAGGTGACATAAATAGTTTTGTTAAATGAATAAATTTCAAATATTACCTTTGCATCAACATTATCATTTCGACTATTTATCACCTGCAAAATAGACTTGACTGACTCATTTAGTAGCACTCGAAGGCTACCTAGTTCTTCAAAGACATCTTCCCTAAAATATGCAAGCTCTAACTCAACCTACATATTAAAAATATAGAGAGTTAACTTCAAAATATGGCTTAACATACATTAAAGAACAGATGCAATATTATGTATACATGTTACCTTCCCAAGACCTCTTTTTAATTTTCTAATTTGTTTAAGAATGGACTTCTTGTCCTCTTTTCCAATTGATTCTTGGTGTTCCAATGGAGGAGTAGAAACTTTCGGATCCTTAGAAATATTTTCAACTTCTTCAATTATGTACTCAACTTTTTCAGGCAAAGACATCACAAAAAGCTCTTCAGGTGATTCAGTTATGTTGGTGAACTGAATGAGAAAAAAAAAATTAGCTTGATTAGGGAAGAATATGTATACAAATTATAGATAATTTGTATTAAATTGTATAGAACATAAATAAGAACCATTTACCTTGATCCATTCAGGTTTGACCATTTTCTCTTCAATTACAGCTAACCATATCTTGTCCTTGGTAGCTGACCAGTTAAGTATGCGTGAGATTGAATTAGCAACTCTTATAGCTATATCAGTTTTGACGGTGGAGCAACACTCATACAACCATACTTGCAACGCTAGTGGGGATCCTCTAATGAGATAAGAATGAACAAAAGGATTTAGCATATGCCTAACTGATTCAATAAACTGTCTGTAAGACTGAATACCCCATGTGTATGACGCATACTATCTGGAATCCACCAAATAAAACCTAAAATGATCTACCAACCCAATATGATCTTTGTCTGAAGGACAAATGAAGAATTCTATGAGATATAGAATACATAACTTTACTGCATCCTCATCATTTACCCAGCTTTTGTTGGTTACAATCTGTTTTAGGTATGACTTCTCCACTTTTACCTTGTTTAGAAAGTAACTCATCATTATCTTACTGTCATAATCCGTAGCGTAACCAAAGTCTGTCACCTCGGTATAACATTTAAGACCGGTTATTAATGCAAACTCTCTCAATCCAAAATTTAACCTCTGACCCTTTAAGTCAGTTGAAAAACAGGAAGCATCGGATGCATTCAATTCATACTTCATAAGAAGATGAATAGCTTGGTTTTGCATACATAAATTGGGAAATGACAGTAAATAACTAAAGCATGTCTTCTTGAATAGCTTTATACCATTGGAGACAATAACTCTTTAATTTGGCTAGGAACACTAGGGTCACATAATGTCTGAAACCTTAGGACCCCATAATCAACATTATGAGGTGCAAAAAAATGTCCATTCTACACAAGATATAAATAATCTCTTATTAATACAGTGCTTCAATCTAAAAAAAATAATATATCTACATTTTTAATACAGAATATCTACAAATACATAATACATTTAAAATAAAAAACAATATAACGACAATTGTTTACAATATATCTACAATTTTAAACAGATTCATAAAACTACAACTAATCTTCAAAATGTAGACAAATAATCTACAAAACAGAAAAACCACAGATTATGGAGATTTTTAAGAATTAAAACAAACGAAATACCTAGTATAGATTTTACTAAATTCTTACCTTCACCAATGACTGTTGTTGAACATTCTTAGGAGATTTTACAGTAGGAGACTTTTGGAGTTTTCTTCTTTTTTGGAGTTTTTGCAGTGGGAGACATTTTAGATTTCTTTGCAGGTTTAGTGACAGGTACATCTTCTACAAAATCATCATCAAACTCTATTTATTTTTCTTTCATTTTCGCTGGTTTGATTTTCCTCGAAGACTCACCAGCATCAAAATCATGTTTTTGTTTAGTTCTAGCTTCTGCCCTAGCTTGACGAGGGGAAAGACTATGCTTCTTCTCTTCACTTGCATGAGTAGATTTTTCATGCTTTTTTGGTGAATGTGGTGATAATACACACAAATCGAAAGAAGGAATATCTGCTTCTTTAGCTTTTTTAGGGTTGTTCTTTGAAGCTCTGTTCTTCTTCATTGAGAATCTTTGAAGTTGGTCGTTAGTTGGTGTATGAACTTTG
Organism: Nicotiana paniculata; assembly: GCA_005239505.1. NCBI lineage: Eukaryota > Viridiplantae > Streptophyta > Magnoliopsida > Solanales > Solanaceae > Nicotiana > Nicotiana paniculata. The sequence continues at coordinate 2,945 of ML360509.1, read as the reverse complement.
AAGAATAGTCAAAATTTTGACTGGTTGTAGAAGACAGAACTTGAGAATAGGCGTTAATGGTGGGGGTTACAAATTTTCTCTGGTTTTAGCAGAGGAAATAATGGGTGTTTGAAGAGGAAATCGTGGGGTGTGGGGTGATACGTGGGTGAGCGTGTGGGATTTGGAGAGAGAAACGTTGAGGGAGTGGGAGTATACGTTAAAGTTAAATTAGGAGTGTAATTAATAACGGTAAAACCCCTAAAATGTATATAAATGGTAATTAGGTATATAGAAGGTAATTATATCAAAGGTTAAGCATAGAGGGTAATATAGTTTACTATATGGAATAGGAATGTAAAAATTCCTTTTTTTAATAATGACGGTGTCCAGGCCACAACTATGCACGCTTAGACTATTCCACAAGATACCTGCTACCTCTCAAAATCAAATCTCAGAAAAAACTTCTTTAAATTACTAATATCTCAAAAAGATGGCAACTATTTAAGTTCGCTAAATCTTGATTCCCTTTTCTTTTATAACTCTAAATTCTCATCATGCCTATATAAGTTATGCGCGAGAAAACATGAAAGACAGACATCATACAGAAAATGCCGAAAGAGTTAAACACTATTTACACTTTCAAGTCCCCTTCTCTTTTCTCTGTTCAACTCTTTCATCCTCGTTCCCCTTCTCAGAATTGTAAGAACTATAACATTCCGGTGTATTTAAAGAAGAATCATATCCACGATTTTCTCTCTCGCCAATGGAAATGTCAAAAATATAATATGATTATTCTTTAAATATGTTGGAATAACATGATTCTTACAATTCTAAGAAAGGAAATGAGAACAGAAATATCCAACTAATTCATGTTTTACTGGGTTTATACTTTATACTCAAAACGATTTGACTCCACCACATGTCAGTTGGGAATAAATTTCTATTTATGTGGGTTTATAATGCGTAGCTTCAATTCTATAGTATGTATCGGTGAGCGTTTATCAAAATTTCATAATAAAAATATTTTCTTCATCATCTATATAATGTAACCATATACAAATATAGAGTTGTTTACACAAAGTTCTTCATTTAAGAGCCAATTTCAAAACTCGAATTCAATATATTTGTAGTGTGAATAATCTTTACACGATTAGTATAATTTGACATATATTATAACATGTTACTTACCGTTTAAATTAAATTACTAAGCAATGCTTAGAGTAAATTCCATTTAACCCCTTAACATTTATTGGTTGGAAAATAACAACCCCCCCCCCCCCACCGTTTGAATGGGAATGCTAACCCCTTGTATAACATTTTCCGGTGAACTTTGGAATTCAAGAAAAAAAGTATTGTTGCATAATTTTTTGTCTTTCTCTAAGGTTCAATAAACAAGCATACACACTGGTTCACAGATACAGAAAAGATGCATCAAATTGTCAGTTTCAAAGGCTTATTCTGCCAAATGAATCTTTAATTGTACTCAATTTTACTATATTAAATTCAGTTGTATTCAAACAACAAATAATCAAGAAATAGGGTGTATATAGTTCTATTTAATTTGACTGCATACATTGTATTCAATTCACAAATATTCATTATTCACTATTGCACATTGTTGGTTGATTTCCCAATGCACACGCAAGTGTACGTGGTCGACAAGTAATATAGGATTTTAAGTCCAGATATCGTACCCACAAGGACTTGTGTAAACTTCTTGCTAAATCACTCTAATCGTTATNTCCCTTTCATATAATTCACTCATGGTTGTTAATTAATCGATAAACGCTCTCATAGCCTTCTCCTTCAATGATCTTGTGTGTGTATTTGCTCTCCAAAAACGTCTCCCCTCTAAGATGTGTTCTTGGGTCTATTTATATGGTTGGGATAAACCCTAACCATGTAAAAGACTTCTATTCTCACTTGGAAACACTTAAAAACCTTTAAAACTCGGAGTTCACTGAAACAGGTACCCAGGCGTTTGAAGTGTAACGCCTGGATAACGCCTGGTACCCCCTGGCGTTTGGAGGATAACGCCTGGCTAACGCCAGGCACCCCCTGGCGTTTGGAGGATAAATCTTGGCTAACGCCAGGCACTGCCTGGAGTTTGGAGGATAACGCCTGGCTAACGCCAGGCACCCCCTGGCCTTAGGAGCCAAACGCCTGACTAACACCAGCTTTTCCCGGGTCACTCCTTTTCGACTCTTGAGCGTATTTTCCGACGTTTATGCTCTCATTTAGCTCCGCTTCCGTTTCCAACTCACCTACACATTAAATAAACCTCATTAGGCACATACGACGTGTATTTTCATCATTAAAGCACATAAAATGCAAGGTATATAATGCTTAAAATCATGAATTCTAGCCACGCATCAACACCCCACACTTAGACTCTTGCTCGTCCTCGAGCAATATCCTTCAACACGTACATATTTCATTAACAAGGAGTATTTTACATTTTCAATCACACACCTTACCTCTTAACTATGATCGATACCGACAATCAAGCATGAACATACAAAATTTCACATTCTTTCCCTTCTTTAAACATGCCCAAGTATCACAATTTAGTCAATCATACCAACAACCTAATCGCAACCACCCAGCCTCAAGAGTCGACTTGCAACCACTAAGCCCTCTCAATTCA
>ML360508.1:0-10387 GCA_005239505.1 Nicotiana paniculata | reverse complement strand
CTTCGTCTTCTTCCTTGCGTCTTCTCTGAAATTTAATTCAAATCTTGCTCAAATCTACTCCAAGTCACTTCAAATTTAAATCTTGAACTTCTTTTGATATTTTCAATCAATTGGAACAACACCCAGCCCAAAAAAACTAACAAAAAAAACATTTTCGAAAGCAAAGCTTTGAATGGTCTTCAATGGTGGACTTCTACTCTTCAAGTTTCTTACATTGCAACCAAGTGACACAAGAGAAGAAGCAGAAAATATACAGTCCCTTGAAGCATATGTCGAGGATGTGAGAAGAAGAGAGCGAAAGCAATGTTGTAAGAACACAAATTTAATTCCATAGCTTTTAGAAGCAATGGTTGTAAGAACACATATTTTGAGTTTGCTAGTGCTTTCAAAATATGTACAATATGGGCTAGGATGGGTAAATTTTTAAAACATGGGCCATTTTTTGTTATGGTGTGAAGTCATGTGTATTTTCTTGTAATTCTTTCTTTAAAAAATATCCTGGATGAATAGTTTTTGTTACTCTAACAAGCCTTAAAGAGCCTGTTTGGATGGGCTTATTTTAAGTAACTTTTAACCATAAATCATAAGTTAGGAATTCTAACTTTTAATTTTTAACTTTTTTCTTAAAAACAAGTGCTTAAAAGCATTTTTTTGCTTTATCAAAACACTTCGAAATGACTTAAAAGCTATTTTGACTAAAAAACACTTAAAATAGGTCAATCTAATCAGGCTCTTAGTCTTATCCACCTAAAGAGTCGAGGGCTTATCGGAAACATCTTCTCAAGGTAGGGGTAAGATTTGCATTACATATTACCCTCCCCAACACCCACTTGTGGAATTACACTGGGTCTGTTATTGTTGTAATCACCTAAACAAGAACAAAAATGCTTCTGCAAAACTTCTGTAAAAAGAAAATTCCATTGTTTGTAAAATTAACCAAACATAATCCTTAGAAGCTTGTATTGAATTAGAGCAAGAGTCACTTGGATTTCCAGAATAACCAGTTCATTGAAGGCACCATACTGTACTGACATGTCATACTTTAAAACTAGTGAGTATAGTATAAAGCATTTCCTCCCACTTTACACCCAAACTAAGGAAGAACTCCGTCAAGTCGAGGATTCCACAAAGGCAAAAGGGCAGATAGTATTACGAACCATCCATAGCAATGTCGCCACTATTTGGATTTTGATTTGAATTCAAATGGCTCCCTGAGGCATTCCGCTGATTATGAGCAGCTCCAAAGGTGAATTCCTGTGGAGGAATGTCAAAAACAGGACGAGCAAAAATTGATGTAGCACCAGAATTGTTGAAGGCTGGAACTTGAAGTGAATCGCAAGGCTTTGGGTAGTTAAAGCTGAAGGATGGCATGGCAGAGGCAAGCGGGTTCTCCAGCAAACCGAAGATCTTCTGCTCATACTCCTGTAGTTGTTGGTGAACCCCTGTATTACAAAATGAAGAAAAAAGGTTACATTGACATTTAGAGCTCTAACAAAACCTTTTTATTCTTAAATCAATTTAAATTAGCAGACAACCAAGTAATATAATTGGATATCGAAGATCGGCAGTCCCAGAAACAAAATTTAAATAGATTTCAACAACAAAGAAAGGAAGAACGGGTATACACAGAGCTTGTATACCTTGCAGTTCATGCACACTAAGTGTATTTGCCCTAAGCTTCTTCAACAGGTACTGTGTAACTCAGCTTGCACTTAGAATGACCAAGTTCTACTTGTTCATACTTAATAAATACACTGAGCACTTTCACAGGCAGAATCTTTTCATTTCTAATTCAATTTAAATGTAGCATTATCTCGCCCATCCCAACTCCTCCTCCCCCACAAAAGGAAAAAAAAAATCATATAAGTGGCATATGAAAACCTAGGACATTACCTTTAAACTAGATATATGCGAGTATTTCTAAGTAGAATAACTAGCTGGGTATCGTAGCTTTTCAGATTCAAATAGGCAAAACGGACAAATACTTATATTTAGTACCTTGATTAAGTTCGACGAAAGGTCTCCGCTCTTTCACCCACTGATAGCTCTGCGCAAGTTTCCATCCTCGACTTTTCATAAGGTAAGCAATTACAATGGCGGGTGACCTGTCAAAAAAGCTTAACTTTAAGTTCTAATAATAACTACTACTGTAAATCAAAATGGTGGTCTGCACTAGAACAATCAATTGAAAATATTTTTGGAATAGTTTACTACATTTCTCATTCCAATCAAGATATCTACGTTACAGCATCAGAATAATAAGACTACTAAGTAGAACCTGAAACAAATAATAAAAGCTTTGACCTATACACCCTTTATTTCACGAGCACCCGAGGGGAAAACAAAGAGAAAAGAGGAAAGGATGCAGCACAAAACCAAAATGAAAAAAACAGTAAACCACGAAAAATTTATGCATGCAATATTAGACAAATCAAACTCCTTACTTGCTTTTCCCTGACATACAATGTACAAGAACACGAGCCCTATCCTTTTCACATTGTTCTGCAGAAGAAAAATACCATCAGCATCAGCTTAGCCAGCAGAATGTATCCCACAAAGCATACAAAGATTGCTCTGAAACAAAGTTGAAACTATAGCAGTCGAATTGCATGATATCTTATTTAGTACTAATATTTTCTACTCAACAGTTGTAGATTGTAGAGAAAGTTCAAGTTAAAATCTTCAAGTTATGCATATCCAACATATAACCAAAACATTTGAAAAAGGAAAAGCAGAGTGCAAACTTCTCTTCCAACTTTACTCGAGAAGTACAAAACAAGGACCTGTTGGAGACAAATCTATACACAAGAAGGCAGTAGATGGGTTAACATTCAACTGGAAAAAGCTACCACCTTAGATGCGTGAAAGAATGAAGTATTGGATTCTGTGAAGAGCTTGCAGCTGAAGTCCCGGTATTTAAATCCACAAGAGAAGTTTAATACACTAGATTTGTCCTTCGCAGAGAGGAATCAAGGACAAACAGACAGAGGGTAGAAGTAAAGCACATAAAATAAAGCTCTCTATAAGCATGTCAACTAGGAGGAAAGATGCCTAGTCACATTGAAAGCAAGAGGCTAAAGCTTCAACATTTGAAACTAGGTGATTATTAGGAAAAGGAAAAAGGGAAATAATGGAGCATATTGTAAATGAATAGGTTGATAAGCAATTAACTTAAAGGAGAGCAACTCCAATCAAAGAGTTATTTAAACTCATCAACAGATAAAAAGGCTGACATCACGGTTGAAGAGTTGTCTCAGGTAAAAAATCATCATGTTTTATGGTGAAGAATAGTTTATTTTTTGATGAAGTAACAGTTATATTGGTGAAATGGGAAAAATCCCCTATAAAAGTTGTATACAACAAAATAGAAATCTTAGAAAAAATTATTATTGTGTAAGTATCAATTAAACTGGAGATTTTCTTCCTCTGTCACGTTTGGCCAATATAAGTTTTCCAAAAAGACTACTTCTTTGTTATGAATAAAACTAAGATTAAACCAAGTTTACTTTCACAATAGCCACATACTTCTAATTATTACCCCTTTATCCTCTTTTTTAATAAGTTCTTGTTTCCTTTTAAATTTTTGCCTATTTTTTCTCTTTATTATTATATTCCAAATTTTCTCAATAATTTTTTTCATCCCATGCTATTTTAAAACTTCAATTATGTTTAAAATTTTCAAATTTTTAGTTTGAATAAGATTAGTCTCTTTTTATGCTTGTTATATTAGGAATATAGCTATGACATAATATAGAGGTTTCATTTATAGGTATTAAAGAGTTTTTATTTATAGTTTTCGGGTTTTGAATTCTACAAAGCTCTTTTGATAAGCAACATTTGTACATTTAGCGAAAATAGCCAGCATTAATTATGTGCTAGGTAATAACTTTCTTTCAGGAGAAAAAGTCATTCAACAACAAAATACTTGTTAGGAGACCTAAAAAGAGAATCTCAAAGATACTTCCAGAACTCTTTGAAAAGATGTTCAAAAGCCATTGTATAGGGTGGTAGTAACTTTACATGTTTTCTATTGTTTCAAATTCTATAGTTTCTTGATATCCAACAAAACTAGTAAACAATCTGCAATCCTATGTCAGACTATAAAACTCTCAAACCTGAAAGGTCAAAAAACTGTCAAAAGAACCTTAGATGTATTTATATTACCATTTCTCAAAAAGTAAGCATAGATGTATTAAGTTAACAAGTGATGACAGTCACCTAAGAATTGGATGGCGTTGTCAAACTGCAAACGTTCGTCATCTTGAAGGCAGTGATAAGAAAAGGAATTTTTATATAGATTTTGACAAGCAGGTACAGTCTGCACAAGGAAAAAGTAAACGTGAATGAGAACTTGGTTCCATAATATTAACAATAGAGGATCTATAGCGCATGCAAAGTTGTCTCATACATAACTTCTGAAGCACTAGAAAGAAAAAGGATCAATTACGCCATGCGAAAAAAAATGATATAGAAAAGTAGATACTGAAAGAAAGCATATGTTCTAGATTTGAAGAAGTGATACCAGTACCACTAACCTTTGCCAAAATCAAAGGTGTTGTACTCGTATCTAATCAGTGGTTAAGAAGAAAATGAAACATTGTGAAAGAGCAACTTAGACATGGTTACTTCATCCCTCCCTCCCCCACCCAACAGAATATGTGTGATGATCTCCTCTTAAAAATTGACTAGAAGATACAGAGAAGTTATTTCTGTGTCACTTCGCCAAGTCTTTTCCTTTATTTTCTTTTCTGAAATCACGCATAAAAATTTAAAAGAGTTACCGATTCAGGGTAATAGGCTATAAAAAGGGCTTTGATCCACTGAGCAAATCCAAATTGGTTGACTCGAAGTCTTATTTTGGACTGCTTCTACCTCATAGTCAGTCATAAGTACTACCTCTTATTGTCTTATTATTCTGTCTTTTTCATCTTATACAGTGTCATTTATGCATCTAGATATTTAGACCCCTAGCCCTTCCTTCAGGGGCTAGTCCGAAAGCATGACTTGTACTTGGCACCAGATTATTTCTCATTAGGTGTTATTAACATCTCTACTTCTGTCCATAATGTTGCACTATCAAATATGACCTCCCACTTCATAAACTTGAAGACCAACTGCAAATGAAAATTGAAATGGCATAGCAAGAGAAACATCAGCATGTTTTAGCAAACTGCCTGAGTGCCTGAAATAGTTCAGTTCGCTTCAGATGGTAAAATCTTCTCAAGATTAAACTGCATCAACAAAACAACTGCAGAGAAAAAGCCCGTGTATTTGAAAGGAGCAGGAAAGTGAACGAGCTATGTAGAACTGTTTGTCACTGTTTTACCCTCTAAATCGAGTTATTCTGCAGTAAAAGTTAAAAGACCTAAAGTCCAGCTTAATTGTAAAGATGACAGACAAACCTCATTAGGTTCTTTCTATTATTGTGTGTAATTATTCAACAGCTCATTTTTGAAGGATCCAAGGATGTTCCTTTATATAACTATAAACTTAACCCCCCCACCCCACCCCACCCTGGTGTTATTTCATGATAGTCTATCAACATCCTGATCAATAATGGGAAGGCATAAATAAAAACAAACAGACAACAGACAGCGAGCACTCAAGCTAAATATGAATAAGGTTCTCTCCTTTTCTCTTCGCTTCCAAAGTAACTAACATCTTATTCAGGATCTACTGCATAACCTAATGGCAGACATACAATTAAAGGTGCTATGAAAAAAGGCAAGCTTACATTTCTTTTCTTCTGGACAACATAATTTATTAGACAATGAGAAAGCATCCAAGAAAGAAACAAGCCCATATAAAATCCAATATAGTTGGGCCGTTGGGGATCTATAATTAAGTCCACAAAACCTCAAGAAGGACCCCAAATCAAATTGACATTCAGCCTAATCCAGCCCCACCCCATGATGTGTGCTACACTTGCTGCAATTTTTCCCATCCCTCTAACTACCATAATTTATATAAATTCCATTCTCATTAGCTCTCTTGTTAGTCCCATTTCTTTCTTCATATGCACGAACTTTCCTGCTCACCCCAAAAATTGCTCAAGGCTTCAGATTCTGTAAATAACTTCTACTATCGTAGTTATGTAATCCATTGAGCTATAATCTTTTGACTTCCTACGAACAATTCATTTCGAAATGATAGCAGCACAGCATGCTTTTCCACCAGTACGGCACACATCACAATTAAAGTTTCTCGCATACATCATCATACATGAACCAGACAATATCATATCCAAAATGCAGTATTTGTTTCCTCAAAACTTCCACATCTAATATGGATTCCCATCAAAGTTTGTTTCGTACTTAAAATTATAGATTTGGAAAGATATTAACTACAAGAGAATGTACTATGGAACTTTACCAGAAAAGAAAATGCATTACAATGACTACTGACAAAAATGGCAAGTACACAGCCCTAAAGGAAACCCATGGAGTTCAAAACTAAAAACAACAACGTCAACAAACCCTCACTAGGCTTATTAAATAAAAAGAGATAATGTCCATGTTTCTTCTGTCTCAAAGGGGAAAGTTGAAATCCAAATCTTCCGAGGTCCAAGCATATGAATTTGACGCATCATTAGCTGTTTGAGTGTCATAGTCTCAAATTTGCTTCATTCTCTTACTAGACTAGTGACAAAAGCTGATGCAAACATTCTAAGATGACAACAGAAACATACTGTATAGCTTCTTTTCCTGAGGCAAGCTTGTTTTTAAATTGTAATATGTGCTCTACTAACTAAATAAGTTTGTGGTGAACTCACACAAATTCAGTATTATTATTCTCAATGGTTTATGTTAACCTCAATCTCAATCATTGAAGAGTTATGACATAGGTTAGTAACAAAGGCATTTTGTCCAACTAAGTACCATTAAATACTTCGGATGAACCGGGCCACTTTGTAAGTCATGAAAAAATACAAAGAGAAAACTTGCTCCGATTAAGAAACCATTACTTACAGATAAGTCACTCAAACTATACTAGAAATCCCATATCAACAAGATATTTTTTTTCCCATGAAGTGATTGACCTTGACTAATCTAAATATTGGTGATTGCTATATCAAAAAGAGGTATCATATGTATTCAGCATCCAAGAAATTTAGGTACACTGTCAACCTACCCTCCATCCACACAAAGCAAGACCCTATCAAGTTTCATGGCAGAGCAGCGGAGCCAGGAGTTTATACAAGAAGATTTGAAAATATCACACCTGGGATTTGACCCTATGACCTCTAAAGCTATTTTTGAACCCACTTTGGGTATTTACTAAAATTTTCCCTCATGTCAAGGGATTCAACCTCCTATATATAACCAAAGAAACTAGTTTTGACTCTAATTTTGAAGGCGAGCATTGGCGTAACTGGTAAAGTTGTTGTCATGTGACCAGGAGGTCACAAGTTGGAGCCATGAAAATAGCCTCTTGCAAAAATATAGAGTAAGGCTGCATACAATAGACCCCTGTGGTCCGGCCCTTTCCCCAACCCTGCACATAGCACGAGCTTATTTCGCGGAGCTGCCCTTTTTTCTACTGAAGGGGATTCAATTGAAATCCCTTTCTCCAAGCTAGCCCCCTCCGCTCACTTGCATAGGTTTTAGTACATCAAAAAGACAATGCAAGAGATAACAAGTATATCTCCAAATCCCTCAAACACAACCAGAACAAGGCCAAAATTATATCTTTCAATCTTAGCTTCAAAGAATGCAACTTTTCAACTCTAATTAACACAATTTAATAAACACACCAATAAAGCAAAAAAGGAAAGAAAAAACAGATTAGTAACAAATACTAACATTGAGAATACGAGAAATCCCTTGAGTCTTAAGAAGCTCGGCTCTAGAAGCATTGTCATAGCTGCCCAAGTAAAGAAACTCCGGCAAGATCTCTGAAGGGAAAGCACTCACTTGAATTGAAGAACCCTTATCAGTTACAACAGCCATTCTATGACCACAAATCCCACAAGGCTCGCCTTCCTCGTATTTGTGATAATGCCCACAAACACCACATGGGTTTTCCCTCTCTCTTTTCCTCATCATAAAATTGCTTTTCGTAAATTACTAACTGTTAGAACTATTTAGAAAACGAGAACGAAACCAGAAGAGAAAAAAACCGAGAAACTTTTGCCTAGATTTGTTGCGACTATAAAAGGGAAATAAGAGAAAGAAGATCTCCAAATCCAAGTGGTATAAGAAAAGTTTATCAAAGGAATTTAGGCTATCTATTAATTTTGGTCGGATTCTTGAGATTTTTGATGGAGTACAAGGTTGTATAACAGTTGGCCTAGGGCAATGGGGACAAAATCAGTAATACACATTATTTTTGATAATTTAGTCAAATTAGAGTTCTTCCCTTTTCCTGTATTTTTCGGTTCTTCATGGAAATTCATTAAGATAACGACAAAAAATAATTAGTAATACCAAATACCAACATTATGAATTATTTGCAACTTCTCTACATGATTATTATTCAGGCCAGCATAAATACACTAAAATACTTACTTCTTTAATAATTCAATCGCGGATGCACCTCATATTTTTTAAGAGAAAAAAATCAGAGATTTTTATTACTACATGTTAATTAATTTGAGTAAAATTAGGGTAAAAGATAGTCCAACATATCTCTTTTTCATATAAGTAGTATTAGTATCATTTTCGTTTTTTCTTATTCTTGTATTTCCTGTTTTGCTTTTATATGACTTTTTGGTACTGTCTCTTCTTGTCTATATTTTCATTAATGTGGTGCTTATGCTTTCGTGAGTCGAGGGTCTATTAGAAACAACATCTTTATCCTCACAAGGTAAGGTAAGATCTGCGTACACACAACTCTCCCTTAACCCTACGGTATGGGATAATAGTGGGTACGTTGTTGTTGTTGCTTATTCATAGATTTCTATTACAACATGTTTTTTTTCGCTTTGATAACCTTATCATCTTATCTTATTATTGCTACCGCTTTTATTACTGCTTTTTTTTATATTTTTCTTGAGTCGAGGCTCTATTGAAAACAGTCTCTCTACCTTCACAAGTTAGGGTCAAGGTTGCGTACATACTATTACGCGGCGCCTTCCTGAGATTCTTTGGAAAGGCGACGTAAGGCTAAGCAACCGATGTCAGGGTGGTTGTTGTCCGCCAAGTGAGGTCCCCTCCGCACGCTAGACGAGATTAGCAGTGTCATGCCGGAAAACCAATGCCAACAATTGAGAGACCTGTAATGAGAATTGAATAAAAGCTTGATTGCATTAATGAAAACTGTTACAAAGAAGGCAACGCGGTGTCGAGGGGGAGAGACACCAGTAAAGAGAATTGCTTGCTAGAAATTGTTTGATTGCTTGATCCCCCCTAATAATGCTTAAAAAAAATAAACCAACATTACAGGAATAGACAAAACTATGCTAGAGAAACATAAGGAAAGTACATGGGATAAAATTACTCTAGTAATACAGGGAAAAAGGACTTAGTTTTCTACAGAGGTAGAAACAGGTCCGTTGTCAGCTGCTTGTGGTTGGGCGCTCGCGAGGGAAATTGGTGGGGCGATAGAGGCACAGGCGCGCTTGTCACTTGGCGCGGCCAAGACCACGGGGCCGTCCGTGGCGCTAGGCATTGGGAGGCTTGCTGGGATGCCACGGGGCACATCCAAGGGGTCATGGGGCAAGGCTGGAAAGCCGCCCATGACATTCTCCCCCACCTGAGTTGGCGACGTCCTCGGTGCCCTACTTTCCAAATAATCTTCAATCAGGCTCTTGTAGGCTTTGAGGTTTGTTCTCCTCTCCCAAGTGTTCTCCTTTGCATCACACCCTTGCCATTTTACCAAGAACTCTTGGTGATCCTTCCTGGAGGCATGAATTACCCGGTCATCAAGAATAGCTTCAGCCCGCCTTTTCCCGGTTGAGCTGGGGCCTCAGNTGAGCCGGGGCCTCGAATACCGGGTATAGTGAGTTGGCTCCGTGCAGGATCCTCCGTGTCTTCCCGGAATGGTTTCAATAGGCTGACATGGAAGACGGGATGGATTTTCCACCAGGCTGGGGTATCCACCCGGTATGCAACTTTCCCAATGCGTCTTTCAATGGACAAAGGTCCAATATATTTTTGCAACAGGCGAGGGTCATGGACCCCTGCAAATAAGTACCGCTTTGGGATTTTGACCATCACTTTGTCTCCCACTTGGTATTCAACAAAGCGACGGTTCTGATAAGCATGCCTCTTCATTCTCTTTTGGGATTTAACCAGATAGCTCCGGACTATCTCTATATTCCGCTTCCATTCTGTCGAGAAGCTAGTAGCACGGGGAGATTTCCCCATGTTTGGTCCATTCACGGTGTGTGGGAGTAGCAGTTGTTGCCCGGTAACAATTTCAAAAGCGCTTTTGTTTGTACTGGAGC
>ML360507.1:0-21503 GCA_005239505.1 Nicotiana paniculata | reverse complement strand
CATACTAGTACTATTCCACAGTACTAACGTCCCTTTTGCCAGGGGCGCTACATTTTCTTATATAAATGTAGGTGATTCTACAACAGGTAATTCAGCCCACCGTCATTCGTGCCTCCTCTTCTTTCCGTCAGCTGTTCTGGTGAACCCCACTTCCTCCCGGGGCCGCGTGTGGCTCATGTCACCTTAATTTGAGTCTATGGTGTAGTGTAAGGTATAGCCGGCCTTGTTGCCGGCAAGTGGTATATAAATCTTTTGTACTTGTAGAGGCTCCGTAGACACAGTGTGGGGAAAGTATATATGTATTTTGGGTAGTAAGCGTACGGTTTGGAATCGTGGTCCACATTGTTAATGTTGTATGTATTTTGTAAGTATTTGGTATCATGTGTTAGAAATGATAAAAGGTAGAAGTGAATTCAAGTTGGAAACTTATGCTTAAGTTACAAATGGCTATTTTACCTGAATGATGTATATTGAAATCACGGGGTAATGCGTGGGATAGGAAAGGCAAATCAGGTTCGCTTGACTGGGGTCACCCGGTTGAGTGCCGGTCGCGTCCCTCGATTTTGGGGCGTGACATCGGGACCTCGACCAATCATACCCACAAGTCACATAACATAATACAGACCCACTCGAGGCCTCAAAACATACATAACAACATCGAAGCGACGAATCACACCTCAATTCGAACCCAATGAACTTTGAACTTTCAAATTTTCAAAACACGCGCCGAAACATATCAAATCATCCCATAATGAACTCAAAATTTGAACACAAGTCCCAAATGACATGACGAAGTTATTCTAATTCCCGGAACCACAATCCGAATCCGATATCTTCAAAGTTAACTACCGGTCAAACTTATGAGCTTTCCAAGCCTTCAAATTTCTAAATTTTTGCCAATTAGTGCCGAAACTTTCTTGAAACATCCAAATGCAATTCCGGGCATACGCTCGAGTCCAGAACTACTATCCGGACCTAACGGATTAATCAAAAATTCGTTCCGAGTCAAATTCTCAAAAAGTCAAACTTGGTCAAACCTTTCCAATTTGAAGCTTCTAGCTGAGGATCATTCTTCTAAATCAATTCTGAATAACCTGAAAACCAAAACTGACAATTCACATAAGTCATGATACATCACACAGAGCTACTCATGCCCTCAAATAACCGAGCGAAGTGCAACTGCCCAAAACGACCGCTCGGGTCGTTACATGTTTTTTCATGGAATATGATCAATTTTTGAAAATATATTTTGAAAAAAAAATTCAAATTCCAGAAAACTATTTTAGGACAGTTTTTGGGTGGAATTTTTCTTTGCGCTTATTTTAGTTTTATTTTTTTCAAACAAAATGTATATTCAAATATAATTTTAATTTCCAAAGATTATTTTTCAACACAATTTTAAAAATATTTTTTTCAAGTTTCAATTAAACCTATGTCCAAATACTAGCTTATTTATCGAGCCTCATAACGTAGGACTGTTCGCTAAAGAGGAGGGTATAGGAAAAATCAAAAGGGAGATGAGAGGAAGATATCTGCCAGCATCTATGCTGGCAGCTGCAAGATATACAGAGGAAGATCCCTCTTTTGAAAAGGCAGCAGTAGTAAATACACAAAGAAGCATGTGGAAATGCAAAGGGTCCCACTTATTTCCACCTTGCAAGCCATGGCAGGTCAATGGAGATTGCGCAGAACGCCAGCCCCTTATCAACAAACCTTAAGACGAAAATGACACCAACTTTTCCCGCTCTTCTTCTTACTACTGCTGTTGTTTCTTGAATATAAGTGGAGAAAACTAAAACAAAAATCTTTTAGTTTCAGCTTTGCCATGACAGCCATTACTACTGTTCTGTCTCTTCCTTTCTCTTTGTGCCGCTCTACTAACTCTTATACTAGAAAGCTACCTTTGCTTTCTTTTTCCTTTTATTCATTCATTTTGGGTATTTGCAAAACATTGAAAAGTTTGCTTCTTTATCTTTATTAAGCCTGTTTCTAGAGACCCTTTGGAAATTATGGTGAAAAAGGAAAACAAAAATCATTTCTTCATGTTGGTTGGTTATTCATATAGAGATTTCACAACGGATAAGATCATGATCCTTATTTGGTTGATTGCTGGTAAATTGAAATATGTTTAGTTCCTAAAGTGGAATAATTTTGACTAGTGATCTTGTGGATGGTGAATACAGCTTACTTCAGTCTTAGTGGCTATGATTCTTCACTATAGTTGATTGTCCAGGGACTATATGCTCGTGTATTCAGTGCTAATTTATTTGGTAGATGATGATACGTGTTGACCTTGAATGAAGAAGCGATGATTCATATAGCCTACTCGAACTTGTTTGTCCTATCTTTAATTGAACTTGGTAAACACAACATTCAATGTCTTTTCTAGGTTTATATACAAATCTGTAGCGCTCCTATTTCTTGTTTTCTTTGCTTGTCAAGTAGAGTGTCCTTTTCATCTCCTCCTGTTGTATCCTCTTTAGACTTGTTTCAAATTTTTCTGCTGTCATGCAGTAGCGGAGCCAAAAATTTCACTAAAGGATGTCATAATATAAAAAAGTAAACACACAAAGAAAGTAAGAAGATTCAACATATAGTATATATGCATAAAAATAAACTTTTTTTGACCAGCTAAATAGTGTAACCTTCTTCGCATAAGGTGGCTCCGCCACTGTCATCATGGTATTTAACCATTTGTTCTGATTAGCGGAAATTATGTAAATAGGTTGTGGAAGTGTTGAACCCTCTAGCACGTGAATACAAATCTATTGAAACTATGAAAAAGAACTTGCAGAGTTGCAAGGAGAGCTTTCTCAGGCCCACAACCAGGTATGGAAAATTCTTATCCTACCAAAATGATATTTGGATACAAATTGCATTTTCTATTTTCTAGTTTTCAACACCAGTGGATATTGTCAAACTTATTGAAACAAGTCCTCTTAAATATAAACGGATAGTTATATAATCTTGCTTATTTTCGTAAGTATAACGTTCTATATCTGATGTAGGGGTGGCAAACATGCGGGTCGGGTTGATATGGGCGGGTCGGAAATGTGTAATTCAGAAAACGAATAAATTATCAGACCCGACTCGTATTTGATACGAATAAAAAACGGGTTATCCGGCGGTTAATATGGATATTCATATTATCCATGGCTTCTTGAATATGATAACTTTTGAGAGAATCGTAGTCTCCCAAAATTGAGGAACCCCCAATTCGAAGCTTAAACACATTAGTTATCCATTTTCTAAGTGGATAATATGGTTATTATCCATATTCGACCCGATTTTAAAAAATTCATTATCCAACCTATTTTTTAATGGATAATATGGGTGGATAACTGTTATCTTTAAACCATTTTGCCACCTCTAATGTGACGTATCAATACAACAGGTACATATATATGAGGCCCGGGTTTCTGCTGCTTTGGATAAGCTAGCTTACATGGAAGAATTGGTTAATGATAGGCTTCTGCAAGAGAGAAGCACGGCAGAATCAGATTGCTCGTCCTCCTCTGCCAGTACGTCAACAGCATTATCGGATACTGTTAAAAGCAAGCAACCCCTAAGAACCCTGAGTGTATCAGGTCCTGTCCAAGATTACAATTCTCGTTTGAAGAACTTTTGGTACCCTGTTGCTTTCTCCGCAGATCTTAAGGATGACACCATGGTAAGTCAATCATCTGAAATAATCTCACTCGCATAAAGAGAGGCAGCATTTGATTCAACATACAAAATCATGTAGATGCAAAATTATGATGCCAAAACCAATTAACATGCTCTTTCGTAAATTCAGATAGGGATGTGACTTTAGGATTCTTATGGTCTTGTGTTAATTCTTCTGGCTCTTGTATTTGATGACCATAAACTGTTATGTTTCAGTTACCGATTGATTGGTTTGAGCAACCATGGGTGATCTTTCGCGGGGAATGATGGAAAACCTGGATGTGTACAGAATACATGTGCACATAGAGCCTGTCCCCTTGATCTTGGCTCAGTGAAAGAGGGACGCATTCAGTGTCCTTATCACGGTGAGAATTAAGAAGAATCTTACTTTCAGTTCAGAGTTCCTATTTGGGATTTGAAATAGCTGACACTGTTCTTTTCATGAATTTAGGATGAGAATATTCGACTCATGGCAAGTGTGAGAAAATGCCATCAACACGATTACTGAATGTAAAGATCAAAGCACTGCCCTGCTTTGAGCAAGAGGGAATGATATGGATTTGCCAGGAAATGAACCCCCTGCAGCTACCCTTCCTTCTTTACTACCGCCTTCTGGATTTCAAATCCATGCGGAGGTTTGAAATTCGATTTTCAGTTGTTAATAGGAAGAATATCTTACAGCTCATCCTTGAATACTTTTGCCTTATAGCGGTTGTCGTTGAAATTGACAGATAGCCATGGAACTTCCAGTGGAACATGGGCTATTATTAGACAATCTATTGGATCTTGCACATGCTCCTCTCACCCATACATCAACCTTTGCTAAAGGATGGAGTGTCCCAACTCCCAAGGTAGTTGTTATTATATTATATGAAGTCTAGTAATTAGCAACATAGATTGTTTTTCTGTTTATTTTCATATAGTTATCCAGAAGACTTGATTTTACTTATCAATTTGAAAACACAAGGAGTGTTTTCAAGTTTTGCATCGTGTGGTATATGTGCTTATGATTTACCTTATTTCAGCTTGGTGAAGTTTTTGACTCCTGCATCTGGTCGGCAAGGATATTGGGATCCTTATCCAATAGATATGGAATTTAGACCACCTTGTACGGTTTTATCAACCATTGGAATCTCAAAGCCAGGCAAATTGGAGGTGCAGAGTACCAAGCCAGTGTTGTACACACCTTCATCATCTTCATGTTTGCTTACCTGCATCATGACACAAGACACGGTTATTATATAGGATGTCACTGGATTTTGCTCCCCTGCTCAAACACATCCCTTTCATGCAATATGTTTGGAGACATTTTGCTGAACAGGTAGATTCTGTTTTGAGAATGCCTGTTTAACATCTTATGGAAGTCATCAGTCAGTGACTGATTGTTCTATGAAAAACTGCATTCTGTTAGTCTTGGAAAAATGATAGTATGAAACAAAATCAAAAGCTTGAATATCTAGGTTTACCATCACACAGCTCTAGAAGCTCAAGATCTCGAGGGTTTAGACTTGCAAACTCTTTGATTCTTGGAAGTTAAATACAATTGCCTAAAATAGAACCACAAAATTGTGAACACGATCTTCTGAAACAAAATCTTGCCAGAAATATCGAATACAATTTCACCTTCTTTAAAAGATGTTATCACAATTTCTCTTCTTCGTAAGGATAATCCTGCAAAGACTTTCCCTTTATAAAGAGAACTAACAACAACAACGAGGAGCAAAATGAATGATATGTTCTAACTTTATCTCTTTGTGGAATTTTATACAGGTTTTAAATGAAGACCTACGGCTTGTGTTGGGCCAGCAGGATCGCATGCTTAATGGCGCCAATATTTGGAACCTTCCAGTGTCTTCCAGGTATAGAATATGCAGAGATGCTGTAGACAGTGGAGCAAAGCAGCTATCATTCAGCAAATAAAGCTAGGACTATTCCAAGTAACAGGTTTTTATTTCTCAAGATGATTCTTCGCTCTAGCTTACATCATCAGTTCATGGCGAACTTCAGTTGCCGAGGATTGTTCTTGCGAGGAGACAGTTTTGAGCCTGGTGCATGTCTAAGAAGAGATGATTTCAGCCTAACGTTCCCTTGTAGAAATATATGGTCATTACAAGAATATTATGACCAGAAAGCACTAACGGAGCAAGACAAGTTATCTAGCAGTACCTGGACTTTCTTTGTATAAAAGATATTCTGTTCTGTTTTTAATTTTACTTTTCTGAAGAGTGCTACTTCTTTGTTTTAATTTCAAGTACAAATAGATGAATTGTAGATATAGTTATAGCAATTATACAGGTTAACCTGGTTGTAATAATCAAACAACTGGCAAAGCTTGATGATTCATGTCATTTTAGAGTCTTGGCAAGAATTTACAGAACTCATAGATACTGCTGAGTGTTGTGAAATGCGACTCCTAATTACACTAGTAAGTAATAGTACCACAAATTTACACCATAATAGACGCCAGCACAGAACACTAACCATCTCAGTTGCATACTTAATAGTACCACAAATTTACACCGGACTATAATAGTGTAAGACACAACATGGCTTTCTTAGAAAGCTACAGCTTAGTAATAGCTAGAGTTATCTATATACAGATATGGACAAAAACCTCATTATCAGGTTACGCGGGCTTCCAAACTGTGAGCAATTCTTGAAACATCTCTAGCATCAGATCTCTATCTGCCTGTCTGAAGAAGTTGTTTATTTCATCCCTAACATCATAAATCTTGCCAAAATCAAACAAATACGTTAAGCAACCTTTCTTCAATTTATTTAGCTGGTAAAGCCAAGCCTCTTGCAATCTTTCGAGGACATTTCCTGAGTTGATGTCTTCTAGGAGACTTTCCTCACAAGCATTCTTCAAATCTGCAATGTCATACTTGTTTGCAGCACCCAGCAGTGCCAACCGGTGCTTCCAGAAATCCTCTTGTTTCATGGTCCCATACAGGTAACTGAGAAGGGCTGTGCATGATTCTGTTGACATGTCTTCTATGTCGATCATAGAGGACTCTTTCTCCCTGAGATCGTGGAGGAACATGCTGTGGAATACAGGAGAACTAGCAGACAGTATCGCCCTGTGAGCTTTCACTGATCCATCAGCCGTATTTATGGTAACATCAGCATGGATTGACTCGTCAAGCATACGAGAGAGACACCGGAGAGTACTTTGGGTAGCTAAAGCTTGCAAAATAATGTCATTGGGCCATATAGATTTGCCTTCTCCACCCTAAAGTTCAATCAACACAGGTTACTAAGTGAAGGAACATGAGTTCAAAAACATATCAAGCTCGTTTCTGGTAAATGCTGAGAAGAATTTTCATTCTTTTTCATTTTCTGTAGAACGGTATATTGGGAAAATTTCATTTTTTTTTCAGTTCAAATCTGCAGAAAGGAACAACCAAAGAAGTCAATTTATATACACCTAAACAGAAGCCCTATCTGTTACAACTGGATAGGTATTTTATCAAAGAACCATTTTAATTAGCAATCTCATACATATTAAGCATACACACACCGTAGAGTGTCAAGAAACTCACATTTGGTGAGTAGATCTTCAGGTCAAGGAACTCAACATCAATGATGAATCGACCTTGTAACGCAGAATCAATAGGCCACACAAAGTCATCACTTGTTCGAAGCAGCCTCCCATACACTGCAACATGGACCACCACAGAATTATATGCAACATAATATGTCAAATATGGTTAATGCAGGATGTTAATGCAATTCAACGTGTGTGATGGACATTAGTTGCAGGCTCTTTAGTCTGGACAACAAAGAGAAACACAAGGAAGCAAAAGAGTCTACAATTTCATGTGTCTGGACGTGCAGCTGAAGAATATTGCTTCACTGTGCAACTAAAAATCATAACAATCCTTAACTAAAAGCCTAAATAGTACACAACAGTTAGGCTAGCAATTATTGGCATATTAATATCCTAAGGCAGTCTAGACATAGGTTCTTATACTACAAGAAAAGGCGGACACTTGATTTGTAGCGTGTATGGAAGTCTTTTTTTAAAAATGAATTATGGTCAATTAAACAAAAAAATTTGACCATATAAGGAAGGAAAATTTACGTGCACCGCACCATTAAGGACACTGAGAGTGTGAAATAGGAACTGTTCTGGCTCTCATTTTTCAGTGGTTTTCGGTCCTTTACTTGGTATTTTGGGTTTGTGCTTCGGCTATTTGTAGGTGTCAGCTTACCATAAACATCCAATTGTGCTCCTGCTAAGTCCTTCTGTTGAGTAAATATATAGTTAAAATGTCTGATGACAAGACTTTACTGGCTGAAAACAAGGAAGGGTTAAGGGATAATCTACATTGGTCAGAGTTGCCTAAGATACCCCATTAGTCATCAGAAGATGCATGCATTGTGCAATACCACATCCATCCTCTGAAGATTACACAGGTCGTGGTAATTGACAGTACATACTCATCCCCCAAAATACAGGCTGCCTAATATACTAGAATGCGGGGAAAAAAAACATAAGATGAGTAGGAGATGAGTCCAATAATTGCTTTCCAAATAAACCACAAGCTCAGAGCCGGGTATATGTATACTGCACGTTTCCATTTCAGATATGAGCTGGCAACTAACTTGATAAGGTATTACGTAAAAATGTCAGCGCGTCCATCCCTCCATGAGGACAGGAATGGACATTTGTTGACTTTCCAAGAGAACATTTGAACACCATACACTTCGTCTCTTGCCGTTCAGCAGAGTGCAGATTAATTACCAAATAATCCATAGTAAATGCAAATAACCATGATGTCATTTGACGATCTGTTATAGACATGGTATTTATAGATAAGTTACACTTGCGTGGCAAATAGAGAATATAGGACTTGCAACCAAACCTTCTGTGAATAGAGCAAGAAGCTAAGATTTTGAGAGAAAATATTAAGACCTAGCCCAGCCAGCTTTCTGCTACATGAAAATTTTAGTGAAATAGAGAAAAGAAATCAATATGTGCAGCACGATCAGTTCAATTAGTACGAAATCTGCCAATATGTAAGTTTAGATGCTAGGAAGATAACCCTTGTTCTTTTTTTGCTTTTTCTCTTTGGCAAACAGAACAAGTGAATGACATGTAGCCAGCAGAGGCAGATCGATCAGGAAACAAACCCGAGGGGTACAATTTTTTAGGTTCTTAACACTAAAGGCACTGTACTGGTGAAACAAAGGGTTCAAAATTTTGTACTATTCTTTTTTGAAATTTTACTTGCTTTTTCACATATATATGTGTTTTCCATGCATAAATACTGGGTACAGTTGTACCCATATTTAATAGGTTGCATCTGCCTATGGACTATGGTAGCCAGATATATGCCATTCTTCCAAAAACATTTGAAGAATCCAGTGTTATTAAAAGCGTGCCCTTCTCGCTTAAAGCGCTGAAGCGACGCGAGGCGATGCTATGTCGCTTTTCTGCCATAAAAAGCGACTCACATAAAAAAGCGCACGCTTTACCCTGTTAAGCGAGAAGCGTCGCTTTGGAAAAAGCGCAAAAAAGCGCGCTTAAGCGAAGCGAAGGCATCTGCTAGGGTTTTTTAAAAAAAATTTGGCAATACACCGTTAGTTGCCAAATAAACATACGTAAACAAACACTCTGCTGCTCCAACTCCAAGCGACGACGACTGCTCCTTCTCTGTAAGTTTCTTCTTCTTCTTCTTCTTCTCTTCTATTCCTCTGATTTTATTCAGTCCTTGTTCGACTCCTTTTTCTCTTTTTCTTTCTATTTCTTTTCACTTTTTATTGCTCTGTTCTTCTGCCCTATTTATGCTCTGTTCTTCTGTTCTATGCGCTGTTTTTCTCTTCTTCTTTCTATTTTTTTCACTTTTTATTGCTCTGTTTTTGTGCTCTAAACTATGCTTTGTTTTTCTGCTCTCCCTGTTCTGGTTCGAAAAATTAACTGTTACGTTTTTTTTTTTTTTTTGGTTGTTGATTGCTCTGTTGATTGTTCTGCTTTCACTTTTTATGACTTTTGAGGATTATTCACTATCTAGTTTTAGTATCTATAATTTACTTCTTGATTTAAGAATTGAAATATTTGCTTAATATGTTATTTTTAATGAGTTCTTCGCCATTTATCTATGTTTTTTTTTTAATGTGTTAAATTGCGCTTCACATGAAAAAAGTGCGCGCTTCGCTTCGCGCTTCTCTCTTCGGTGAAGCAAGGCCTCCTCGTTTTTTGCGCTTAACGCTCACCAAAAACACTTGAAGAATCTAACCATCCATCAAACAGACCAATAGCTAAAGAAAAAGAAACTTTTCATAAGGATTGCTTCTCCTTTTTGTTTTTGGTTCATCTTTTAATTTATTTTTTTGGGGGAGGAGGCGCAAGCATGAGCGAAAATATGGGAGTTGAATTCATCCTAAGGATATTTACTTGTACGACTTCTTGATACCAACGTAAAACTCAACATCGCCTTGGCCACACTTTATATGAAATGCGTCAATTTTCACACGTGAGTTGAATATGTAAGAATATATGTGTCCTGTGGATATTTATTTAAACTTGTCATATCTTATGTAAATTGTATACAGATATCATCTAAAAATTCAAAGTTTCAAACTAATACAAGTTTCTCCGAAAGCAGTGACTTTACTGGAACGGAGAAGAGAATAATTCTGAAACCTTAATATTGTCCTTTTGGACAAAAAGAACACAAATAGGTGTAAAAAAAAAAAAAGAACCATTCTATATATAACGCCCAAAAACTGGACGCTATACCTTAACGGTAACTTTTTCCGTTAAGGTATAGCGTCCAGTTTTTGGGCGCTATACCCGGTATTTTGTACTTTAGCGCATAGCGTTCTGAAGAACTGCGCTATACCTTCTGACCTACAAAAGTAACGTCAAAGTCTTTCTTTTCATTTCCAACCCATCTTTTATTCTTTTCTTTTCTCTCTACTTTGAAATTATATTTTCTAAAAATAGTTTTAAAAAAAAAAAATTTGATGATAAATAATTTGTGCTAATTAATTTAAAATAACTTTTGAGCAGTAATTAGTATTTGACCTAGTTTTTAAAAGTTATTTCTAAGTGTATTTTTTTTAAAATAATTTTTAAAAATGTATTTTTAGGAAGAAGATACTTTTTTCTGTTTATCAAAAATTTCTTCTGCTTCTACTCAAAAGTATTTTTTTGTTCCTTCTAACAGCTTGTTTGGATGGTTGTTACATATCATGAAATGTGCCGCTTTATGTAATGATCGATTTGATGTGGTCGCGTTGTTACCTTGTCTCTTATCTTAGTTCACCCTTCATTATTATTAAATAACTAGTTTAAGCGTACGCGCGTGTTCTTCGTGTTAATGAAAATAGATTTTTAAAAATAATATAAAAAATATTCAAAAGACGTTATTGCGCTATAATATAAAAGTTAAAAAAAGTTTTCAAGTTTCAAAGTGATAGATATTAATTATATTTAGGATTTTAATATATATAGGAATTATATTTAGACAATAAAAGTGGACAAATTAAAATTTTGAGTATGTATATATATATATATATATAGGAATTATATTTAGACAATAAAAGTGGACAAATTAAAATTTTGAGTATGTTCAACAAAGAACTTCCTAATTGCTAAGTCTAAACCCATGCCTACATGTTACCTCAAATAAGAATTATCGTTAATTCTTCCATACTATTTTTATCAAAATTATGTTTTTCATATATTTTTTTTATGTTCCCTTTTAAATATTAGCATAACTTTGTACGAACAGTTAGTTACCCTATGATTATATCTAAAAGTACTATTAATTAGAATGTAAAATTATTTTTTATATACAAAAATATTGTAGGAATAATATTCGATTAAAGAGTAAAATGATCGTTCCAATTTTTAACATTTAGTTCTATCAAATGACTATATAAGTTTCTTACTTTGTATAATAGTAATTAAATATATTGTATAGTGGATAAATACTTATTTTTTTTATGTTCCCTTTTGATTGTTAACAAATTTATTAAATACAAAATTATTTCTTTAATAGAATATTCTAATTCTTAAGGATATAACGGGAAAAAAAAAGCAAAAAGAAAAGAAAAGGAGAGAAGAATGTTTATGACAACTGAAATATTGCCGAATACAAATGTTGTGAAAAGTGAAATTAAATTTAATGTTATGATTTTTTATATAGTTCCAATAAGGAAAGATTTAATAATTAAAAGTTTAGTTAATTTCAAACTCCTAAATATTAGGAAAACAATTTAAATGACAATTTTATCTAGTGTAAAATCTATTTCTAAGGGGCAAAAAATGCGAACAACATTTCGCTAAGGGGCTTCGTGCTTTTAATATAGTATAGATAGATTATATTTTATCATACACTCTATCTTTTACTATAATTATTATATTGTTGGTGCATGATATCATGAAACAACGACATACGATACTATTTATCCAATTATTGTATTTATCAAATGATACAGTACAATCCAATACAATACAATTGATTATGAAATGGTATGTAACAACCATCCAAACAAGCTGTTAGAAGGAACAAAAAAAATACTTTTGAGTAGAAGCAGAAGAAATTTTTGATAAGCAGAAAAAAGTATCTTTTTCCTAAAAATACATTTTTTAAAATTATTTTTAAAAAAATAATTTTTTTTTGATTACCTCCTCCTTAGAAGGTGTGATAGAGGGGTGTGCAAGGATTGCAAGGTTGTCCCAGGGGAGTCCCTAGCGACTCAGCATAGGCTTTTAGTGATGGACGTCGGTATTTTGGCAAAGAGGAAGAGGAGGTTTGTCCGGGGCCGTCCGAGGATTAGATGGGGAGCTTTGACTAAGGATAATGCCCAGGAGTTAGAGAGGAGGTTATCCGCTACGGGAGCTTGGAGGAGTAGTGGGGACGCGAGCTCTATGCGGTCAGCGACTGCGAACTTTGTCAAGGAGGTGCTAGGGGTATCGAAGGGTTATTCTGGCAGGCATCACGGCGATTGGTGATGGAATGATGTAGTCCAAGGTAAAGTGGAGGCGAAGAAGGTAGCGTATGCAAAGTTGGCCGGGAGCACCAGTGAGGAGGAGAGGAGGGAAACAGAGAGAGGTACAAGGTGGCAAGGAAGGAGGCGAAGCTAGCGGTCACGGAGGCCAAGAATGCGGCATTTGGTCGTATGTACGAGGAATTAGGGGAGAAAGGCGGGGACAGGAAGTTATTTCGGCTGGCTAAAGCGAGGGAGAGGAAGGCCCGGGATCTAGATCAGGTGAGGTGCATCAAGGACGAGGATGGTCGGGTATTGATGGGGGAATCGCAGATTAAGCAGAGATGGTAGTCGTACTTCCAAGGTCTTCTCAACGAGGAGGGGGATCGAGAAATAGAGCTAGGGGCCTTGGGGCAGTCGGAGAGTCTCCGAGACTTTGGATTTTTGCAGGAACTTTAGGGTGGAAGAGGTTGTGGGGGCTTTGCGTAAGATGAGTAGGGGTCGATCGACCGGGCCGGACGAAATTCCGGTGGAGTTTTGGAAGTGTGTGGGTAGAGCAGGCCTGGAGTGGTTGACCGGGTTGTTCAATGTTATTTTTAGAACAAAGAGGATGCCGGAGGAGTGGAGATGGAGTACAGTGGTGCCGTTGTACAAGAACAAAGGTGATATCCAGTGTTGTAACAACTATAGGGGCATCAAGTTACTAAGCCATACTATGAAAGTCTGGGAGAGGGTGGTTGAGGCGAGGGTGAGGAAGACGACGTCGATATCCGACAACCAGTTTGGGTTCATGCCGGGTCGATCCACCACGGAAGCTATCCACCTTATTAGGAGGTTGGTAGAACAGTTCAGAGATAAGAAGAAGGACCTACACATGGTGTTTATTGACTTGAAGAAAGCGTATGACAAGGTCCCTAGGGAGGTGCTCTGGAGAAGTCTTGAGGCTAAGGGCGTGCAGGTAGCCTACATAAGAGCGATCAAGGACATGTATGATGGAGCTAAGACTAACGTTAGGACTGTGAGTGGCGACTCAGAGCATTTCCCAGTTGTTATGGGGTTACATCAAGGCTCTGCACTTAGCCCATTCCTATTTGCCTTAGTGATGGATGCACTGACACACCACATCCAAGGGGATGTGCCATTGTGTATGTTATTCGCTGATGACATAGTTCTGATTGATGAGACGAGGGTCGGTGTTAACGAGAAGCTGGAGGTCTGGAGACAAACCCTCGAGTCTAAGGGTTTCAAATTGAGCAGGTCTAAGACAGATTGAGTATCTGGAGTGCAAGTTTAGCGCTGAGGCGAGTGAGGTAGGTGGGGACGTGAGGCTTGGATCTCAGGTCATCCCCAAGTGAGATAGCTTTAAGTACCTTGGGTCGGTGATTCAGGGGACGGGGAGATCGGCGAGGACGTCAGCAGCCGTAAAGGGCGGGCTGGACGAAGTGGAGGCTTGCATCTGGAGTCTGGTGTGATAAGAAAGTGCCACCGAAACTTAAAGGAAAGTTTTATAGAGCTGTGGTTAGACCGGCCATGTTGTACGGGGCAGTGTTGGCCGGTTAAGAACTCCCATATTCGGAGGATGAAATGCTTAGGTGGATATGTGGCACACTATGATAGATAGGATTAGGAATGTAGATATTCGGGAGAAGGTGGGCGCGGCGCCGGTGGACGATAAGATGCGGGAAGCGAGGCTTAGATGGTTCGGTCACGTGCAAAGAAGGAGCCTTGATGCCCCCGTGAGGAGGTGTGAGCGTTGGCGGTGGTGGGTTTGAGGAGAGGTAGAGGGCGGGCGAAGAAGTATTGGGGAGAGGTGATTAGGCAGGACATGGCGAGACTACAGATTTCCGAGGACATGGCTCTTGATAGGAAGGTTTGGAGGTCAAGTATCAGGGTTGTAGGATAGGGGGTAGTAAAGCTTTTCATTCTTCAGTCCCGGGGTGGGGCGGGTTTGGATAGGATTGACCTTAAAGGGCTTGCGGTCTATGTTGAGCGTTTTCTTCCCTTAGATACTGGCTAATGATATTGCTTGTCACTTATCTGATGGCTTTTATGTTTATGCTATTACTTTCATGTTTTTATGTTTATGCTATTACTTTCTATTGGAGTTACTAATGTATTCTCTTTTCGTGTTTATTTCCGTCCTCCTGAGCCGAGGGTCTATTGGAAACAGCCTCTCTGCCCTTTTGGAGTGGGGGTAAGGTCTGTGTACAGATTACCCTCCCCGGACCCCACTTTGTGGGACTTTACCGGGTAGTTGTTGTTGTTGTTGTTGTTGTTGTATTTTTAAAAAAAATACACTTAGAAAAACTAGGTCAAATACTAATTACTGCTCAAAAGTTATTCTAAATTAATTAGCACAAATTATTTATCATCAAAATTATTTTTTTTGAAAACTATTTTTAGAAAATATAATTTTCAAAGTAGAGAGAAAAGAAAAGGATAAAAGATGGGTTGGAAAACAAAAGAAAGACTTTGACGTTACTTTTGTGGGTCATAAGGTATAGCGCAGTTCTTCAGAACGCTAAAGTACAAAATACCGGGTATAGCGCCCAAAAACTAGACGTTGTACCTTAACGGCAAAAGTTACCGTTAAGGTATAACGCCCAGATTTTGGGCGTTATATATAGAATGATTCTCTTTTTTTTTACACCTATTTGTATTTTTTTTGTCCAAAAGGACAATATTAAGGTTCCGGACTCGAAGAGAATAGACCATATTTTTTAGACGTACAAAAATACAAAAGTACATCAAAGGAAAATGGTACTCCCTCTGTCTCAATTTATGTGACATTTCTACATTTAAAAACAATTTAACTTCAAATGTCCCATTTTTCTTTAATGAGATGATTTATAGCCACACAAAATTTTTATAGTAATTGGTTTTAGACCATAAATTTCAAGTCTTCCTTTGTTTCTTAAACTTTATGTTGAGCCAAACACCATCACATAAATAAACAATCAAAACACAGGAGCAAAAAAATATATATATAAAAAAAAAACGTGAAATTAAAAGTACCAGGAGATATGTGAGGTCTGCAGTTGGTGCCGGTGGTGGTGACACGGAGCATAAACCGAGCAAACGGAGGAGGAAGCTGCTCTTTTGAAAGCCGAGATGGTTCTGGAAACAACCGAATATACAAATACCGGTTCTTCTCAATTGATAAGTGCCTTAATCAACAACTTCAACATCAGAAGAAGAAAAAAATTGAAAAAATTAAAGAGGAAAAATAGTGAGTAAAGCTTTACAATTACCAGTTCCAGATACCAATTTTAAAAGGGTCGGATCGCTTGTAAGTGGATGCTCCGAAGTTGTCGATCCTCCATTGAGCTAACCTTGATATCGTCTCTACCTTTGCGTCCGTCATTCTTCTTCTACTACTGCTCCTGTGTGTGTNGGGGGGGGGGGGGGGGGGGGGCGTAGGGGACTTCCTTTGAGCAGTCTTTGTTGATTGCATTAAAGGAACGTTTAGTAAAACTTAAGTGAGAAGTCTTGCTTTTGACTAAGGACTGTTGAAAATTTAAGACACAAATCTTTGTTTTCTTTTGCTAATACTCATTTCCCTGGCCAAGTAGTATCGGGGAGATGTGACCAGAGAAAGTTGCTAAGGTCAGCATTAAGGTTGTAGATTAAGAGATAGTCAAGCATATCTCTACGGCATATCAGAGTGGGGCTAGTGTGTTAGGACTTGGTCTTAGACTGTTAGTGGTTAATGTTGAATACACACTACTCTTTCGTTATGACGAGCTTAAAACCGACGTATAAACTTTGACTCGTTAGTCGAATATAGTATAAAAAATATCGTATTCACAGGGATTGGAGTTAAACAATATTTTTGTAGTTTACAGTTTTATTGCTATTCAAGATGATCGTCAATTTAGATTTGTGGTGAATTAAAACTAAAATTAACTAAAAGTCTAACTATTGATTAATGACAATTGCAACAAGAGTAAGCAAGAAGATATCAAGGGGAGAAAATAGAGTTTTGATTGGATAAGTGTAAGATATTTGTTTGGGAATTAACTCTAATTACTTCACTTCTATGGTTCAAGTGAGTCTCTATTATATTCAAACATTCAGTAGAAATTATGTCTCAACCTTACGATATGAACTAAGTTAAGCTTGGTGAAGATATGCAAGAGTTCGTAGTGGATTGATCCTTATGAGAACCTCTTTAGATTATACTCTTAACTAGGTCTAAATATTAATTCAACTAGCCTCCTTTGATTACTAACATGAATCAATGAATTCAACCAATAAGATAATGCAAAACATCACAAATTATGCCTCTTTTGATTACATAAACAAGTGAATATCTATATGCAACAATAAAAACACCCAAAACGCTTCAATACATAAATTTAGAGTTAATATCCACAAACAATTCTCAAAAAACCACATCCATCAATCCCTAAGGTAGAATTACTTCATGGATATGGAAAAATTCATCACAATTAAGTTTAAGTAGAAGGAAAACATAAAACATCCAAACCCTAGTCTTGAGTGAGAACGAATGGTGAAATCCTTGTGCTCTTCCTTCTCTTCTCCTTAGTTTCCTTAGGTCTAAATTATGTAACCTGGGTTTATTTTCTAATTTTTGTTGTCTGATTCCACACTGTTAGCCTAGGGTCTCATGTTACTATTACTGTTGTTAGCTCATAATACGTGTTAACTGTTTGTGAGAGTTCAATTCCCGACCTAATTAGTGCATCCTGAATTGTTAAGTAATTATGTGTGTTTAAAATTGAATTCTGACTTTTGTCAGTTAATGGAATGTTAGTTGTACATAATTAGTTAGCTTAAGCTTATGGTCTTTCCTCTAATCCATGTACATTGTGTTGAATGTAAAGGTCTAACTCCTAATTTAGGATAATTAATTAAGTCTAATAGCTTAGCTAATCACACATAGTAAGATCACTTGAATTAGTTAGTTTAAGTCCTGAAAATAATTCACCTAGGATCAATTGCTAGTTTTTATTTAGGTTTTTAAAACTCAGCTTCTTCATTAGTGGTTAGCTATTAAGCTTAACCACTCAAATAGGTCAAAGTTAGTCAACATTAATAAGAAACATAACCTTGAACTATAAAGGGTAATTTTAAGAGGTATTGCAGAGTAGTTTAGAAATTTTAAGTGAAGAATCTTGGTTGTAACAACTCAAAAAGCTTTTAGAATAAGGATAAACATCAAAATAAAATAAGAAAATCATTGAATCAGATTTTTTTAGATAAAAACAGTAATTTTCAGGGGGTAAAAATGGGCTGTAAATAAGAGAACCTTCTAGAAATAGTACAGTTGTCCTACCTGTTACAAAGATTGTGAAATAGGATAAGAATGGACAGCTGTACTGTACTATTTTCAGTAAGAGATAAGGAATATTCCTAATTTATGTCTTCCTTGGGCTGCCTATATACAGGCTATATTATATTCTGAAATAAAAACAGATTTACGCACATACACACACACATATAATTTATACACACAATACAAGGAAAAACTCTCTGAAAACTGCTTTCAAAAATACACTTTCATTCAGAAAAACAGAAAAAAAAAAAAGAAAAAAAAAAGAAAATTGAAAATACCAAAATGTTTAATGCAAGAACATTCTGAAAAAATTGGTTGTCTTTTGGCTATGGCTTTTCTAGGAATTTTTTTTTCTCTTTGCTGATTTTCTTTCAAAATTCTGGTCTACTCAAGCTATTATTTTTGGGTATTCTTGTTGATTGTTGCTGCTGGTCTTTTGTTGTTGTGTTAACTGTTAAGTTCAAAATTTCTGATTTTCTTGACCTTATTTGGTCATCTATTCTTGTTGTATTCTTTTTCTTTAAAGGTGTGTAACCGCCTTTTTTTGTATTAAATAAATCTCTGATTGTTAAATGTCATCGTTTGTTTAGACTTAGCCATATCCATGTTAAAATGTAGCTTGTTTGTATTTTCTTTGCTAATTATGGGTAAGCTGCCTCCTTAGGAGTGTTAGATATATTTATATTTGTGATTTCATGTTTGATAGCATCAAAGGGGTGGATCTGACCATCATAAGAATGCATAGTCTTTTCATGTTCTGTTGTTGTTTAAAATCCAAATGAAAATGCAGGTGTTTGTTTCTATTGTTAGAGCCATGGACAATTCTAGCTGAAGCGGCAGTAGTTTAGGACTTTTAGTCCATTTAAGATACTTTTATGTATTTTTAAATTGTATGCTTATAATCGAATAGCAAATCTATTTATGTACAATCACTGTACCTCCCCCATTTCCTCCTTATTTATGGAATTGTTGCAATATGAACTGGACTGTTAAATTTACGAGCAATTTCATTTTGTACACTTAGATTTCTTTATGTAATATTTTCTTTCTAGCTGGAGTCTTTATCTTTTCTCTTCACAATAGCTAAATAGGGTTGGGCCAGTATGTTGATCACAAAATTGGACCAGATTTAACAATGGCCCAAATCTTTATCTTTTAGACTAACAAACTTCACAAAAACTAGGTCAGATTTTAAGACCCCTTTTTAGACATATCCTTAAATTGGACCCATAAAACACTTAGTTCTAAAAGATCTTGAACAATCCTATGTGTTGTAGTCCAAACGCCTCCTTGACTCTTAACTTAATCTTACAAATGACTTAGGAAGACAACCTTTTCAAATATAGCAAAATGCTTAGACATGTCCTTAATTAAGTAGTTGATACACTTAGAATTTGTAAACACATTAAAAATCAAAATATACGTTCGCGTAACTTTGAATAAAGAATAACTTTTCTAGTAACAAATACTTTTTCTTAAAATTGTGTGTATCGTGACACAAATAAAGGTTAAATAGAACACTCATAGAGATGCCTTTAGGAGCGGATTTTGAAATTATTACCGTGATTGCGTACATGTTCGCGTGACGTGGTCTCGATTTTTTTTGCAATAAAACAAAAATATGTGCTTGCACGACTTTGACTATTTTTCGTAAATAAATTAATGTCATGAATTGTGTACACGTACGCGTGACATGATTTTTGACGCATCAAAACTAAACAGGTATACGCATACGTAACCCGTCTTAAAATGATTCTTTAAATCCAAATAGTTGAATAATTAGAAGCGGTAAAATATAAAATGCACCTAGGTACTAAAATCAGTAATTAAACAATTTAGGTCAAGTATAAATCATTAAGCGACCTTACTAGAACTACGGAATTTTTGAGTGCCTAACACCTTCTCCCGGGTTAATAGAATTTCTTACCTGATCTTCTGGTTCGCAAACTTTTTAAATGGAGTCAAAATTTCTCAATTTGGGATATTAAAAATAAATGGTGTCACAGAATACCGTAAAAAATCTGGTGGCGGCTCTGAAAATCAAAAAAGATAATCCTAAAAAATAATCCTAAATGTAAAAAATCTGGTGGCGGCTCAGAGAATCATTCCAGTTTTGTAATGTAACTACTCTTAT
This sequence comes from Nicotiana paniculata, assembly GCA_005239505.1. Lineage (NCBI taxonomy): Eukaryota > Viridiplantae > Streptophyta > Magnoliopsida > Solanales > Solanaceae > Nicotiana > Nicotiana paniculata. The sequence goes on along the minus strand of ML360507.1, from coordinate 1,461 downwards.
ATCAATGGTATCCTCTGTGACTCCCCTCTGTGCTGAATTTATAAGAGAAGGTGATAAGATGTTGATACAGTAGAAATATTTATTTGGGAAAATAATAAAAGTTATAGAAAATTTTGAAAGAAAATCTGGGGTAAAAAAGGGGATTTGTTTAGTTATTTTGGTGGGATTAATCAGTATGCCGTGAAGAGCGCGGCAATTTTAAGGGTGCAAGAAATTAAAAGGAAAAGAAAGAAAAAGGGAAAAGTTAAAGAAAAAATAAGTAATAGAAGATAAAAATGACAACGGAAAGAAAATAATTGCAAAAAATTTGAATTGTGAATCACTTTCGTCACATTTTTTCCTCTTCTATAATTTATATATTGATAAAAAGTAAAGAGCAAAAAATTAAAAATCAAGTAACTTATTTTACAAAAAATTATATTACTAAAAATAGGGAAGTTAGTATTAAAACAATATTTAAAGATGTGATGATTATGTGAAGAGTATAATTTTAAACTACTGAGTCTGAGCTTTTTTTTGTTTCCCTTTTATTTTTTACAAGAATATCATTTACTATTTATTTTGATTTTCTCTTTGCAGGTTCACAAGCATATGCTTTTATGAGCTAGTTGATGGACTCTAGATGTTTAGAACGTTAGTATTCTTTCGTTTACGGCAACATCAAACATCATTTCAGTCAATGCAATTTTCGTCTCACTTCTTCCTTATTTAGAGAAATGAGATATATTTCACAATTTGAGCTCAAACCCATCTAACCAGTCCAACTCGTCCAGAGATTAATAAATTGGGCTAAACATATTTTAGCTCATGCGTCAATTTGGGCTGAACCCAAGTTAATCCATTATTTTTGTAAAAATTGCGCGGGGCACCTTATTTGGTCGCCCCCAATTTAATCTATACCCATTTTTTTAAAAACTTTTAACTTGTACCCACATTTTAAATAACTTCAGCTCCCTTTCCCTCGCTGAGCTGAAGTTCCCCAGTTACAAAGACAAAATTTCAGCATACGGGGCTGAAGTTCCTCAGTGTAACTAGGGGAATTTCAGCCTCGTATGCTGAAGTTTTTGTTTTTATAACTGGAGAACTTCAGCCACGTATGCTGAAGTTCCCCAGTTACAAGACAACAACTTCAGCTCTAGATCTGAAGTTTGCAAGCTACTTCAGGCCCGTCTACTAGAATGCTGAAGTTTTGCGTGATTGCCTTTGCTACTTCAGTCCCGCATGCTGAAGTTATGCGCAAAAACGGGTACAGATGCAATTTTCTTTACAAAGCGTGTATAAGTTAAAACGTGACACAAAAAGTGGGTACGAATGCAAAAGCCCCATTATTTTTTCTGATCCATTTAACAGCCCAAATACAACCCATGAAACTCACCCAAAACAAAGGAACTTCAACCTAACTTATCTAGAAAGTTACTTAGTTGCCCCAATTTTACATTTTTATATTTTTAATTTTCTTTT
>ML360506.1:0-11277 GCA_005239505.1 Nicotiana paniculata | reverse complement strand
CCCCTGCATTCTTCAAACCGAATGGCATGACTCTATAACAATATGTTCCCCATGGAGTTGTGAATGCGGTATTTTCTGCATCTTCCTCATCCATCAGGTGATACCCGGCATAACAATCCACAAAAGATTGGATCTCATGTTTAGCACAATTATCAACAAGGATATGAATGTTGGGTAGAGGAAAGTTGTCTTTTGGACTTGCTTTGTTTAAATCCCTATAGTCAACACAGACTCTGATTTTTCTATCCTTCTTTGGAACTGGCACAACATTTGCTAACCATGTGGTATATCTGACGACCCTGATCACAGTTGCATTTAGTTGCTTCGTGATTTCTTCTTTAATCCTATCACTCATGTCTTTCTTAGACTTCCTTTATTTTTGCTGGATTGGTGGAAAATTAGGATATGTTCGAAGCTTATGAACCACTAAATTGGCACTCAAACCCGACATGTCATCATACGACCAAGAAAATACATCTCTATACTCGAACAAAACTTGAATTATGGCATCTCTCGTCTTTTTTTCAGTATGAATGCTTATTTTTGTTTCTCTGGTTTCTTCAGGACTTCCCAGGTTAATTGCCTCAGTTTCATTTAAGTTAGGCTTAGGCTTATTCTCAAATTGATCCAATTCCCTTTTTATTTCCTTTAAAGCCTCATCTTCATCATACTCAACTTATTGATTCATTATTTCGAGATTCGACAGCTTTTTAAGACCTGGGCATGAATTCCGCGTGCATGTCATGTTTTTAAAGCCGATATTAACGAAACTGAAAATGATAAGAAATTAACAAAAAATTAGGGAAATGAAAAGACAGAATTTGACTCTTAAACTAGAACTTCATTTCATTGAATTTGAAAGGATAGAAGGATTAACATAAAAGCAAACCAATTAAACTAAAATATGTGGATTACAACCCTTAAAATAATCCAAATACAGAAAAAGCAACAAAACAGACTACCAAGACTCCTTCCTGATGGGAAGAGGAGTTGCTTCCCAGTTGTTGAGCAAGGTATCTGGACCAATGAGCTGAACACTTGCACGGCTGGGGACCTCGCCAACTTGAACCATATTGATCTCATAGAACATCTCCTTGAGACCTTGGCAGACTTCATCAATGTCATCCTGAGTAGAAAGATTTTGGACTTCTTCTAATTGTGGCTTGACAAAAGAGTAGGAAATGTGAGGGATTGGTATGGACAGATTCCAACCATTCTTTTTGCGGGCCTTGGCTCTATTTTTGTCAACTGATGTTGGTTTAAAACCCAATCCAAATGTATCTTTCTTCAAAAAGGGAGCAATGGGGTTCACAATTCTCTATAGAGAGGATCCTAATCCTTTTCCTTGTTCATGGCCGTTCCTCAACATCATGGAAGCCACCATCATAGATGTGGCTGAAAGACGGAGATGCAGAATTGGTTTTCCTTCTTCCACTCGGTCCACCTCAATCACCTCAAATGTTTGATATATGAGGGATTCACATCCTTCCTTGGCCTTGATATATAGAATGAACGGGTCATTATAGACGGATGAGTCGTCCTCCCCATGAACAACAATTTTTTGCCTTTCATACTCGAACTTAACCATTTGATGTAGGGTGGATGGTACAGCTCTGGCCATATGGATCCACGGCCTTCCTAGAAGAAAATTATAGGAAGTTTTCATATCCAACACTTGAAATACAATGTTAAAATAAACCGGGCCAATTGTCATGGCGAGTTCGATCTCCCCAATAGTGTCTCTTCTTGAACCATCAAAAGCTCTGATGCTGACACTACTAGTTCGAGTTCTGTTAGTGTCAATGTTCAGCTGTTGTAGAGTAGAAAGAGGGCATACATCTCCACTTGAGCCTCCGTCAATCATGACTCCTTTTACGTAATGCCCCTCACATTTGACCATAAGATGCAAAGGTTTATTGTGCCCAACCCCTTCCTTAGTAAAATCATCATCGCTAAAAGAAATCTTATTCACTTCAAAGAATCTTTCAGCCATTTTTTCCAGTTGATTCACCGTTGTCTTTTCTGAGACATATGCCTCGTTCAAAGTTTTGATAAACACACGACGATATTTTTCCGAGTGCAAAAGCAGAGATAACAAAGATATATGAGCAGGGGTTTTCCTTAGTTGGTAAATGATTGAGTAATCTTGAATTTTCATCTTCTTAAGGAATTCTTTCGCTTCTTTTTCTACAACGGGTTCCTTCACTGGTAAGTGTCTTTCCCTGGCTTGCTTGGCTTTTCTCAATTCCTCTGGCGAATAGCATCTTCCAGAGAGGGTCAAGCTCCCCATTTCATATACTTCTTCAACTATCTCTTGTCCTTTGTATGTCATAACAGTCTTGTTATAATTCCAAGGAATAGCTTTTGTGTTTGTCACTGGGAGCTGTGCAGCAGGTCGGATCACAACTGGCTCTGTTATATTTCTCAAACCATTATTTGGAACAATCTTTTGAATACCCCCAAGGATGTAAAGTTTTGGCCCACCCAATTGAACCTCAACCTTTTTTGTGCTTCCAGGGACATAGAGAATCATTTTTCCGAAACTTGCCAAGTTCAAACTTGAACTCGCACCTTTCACAATCAACGGTGTCAAATGCGGCGGGCTTACTATCACTTTTGGTTCTTGAACTATGGTTCCAACAACCATCTTTATCTTGCTAGACTGCTTATAATCCCGATCATCACAAATCATCCCAATAAAATGTGTATTATCATGAGTTGGGAGCGGATTNTGGGTGTTAGAGTGATACTCACATCTTGCATTTGAGTCAAAACCTTTTGAATTCGGATTCACATAACGTGGCATGACGGGTTCAATCAATTTCAATTGCATCAATTTTCGAAATAGGCTTGTATATGATTCTCCAATTGGGGTGAACTCTTTCTTTGGTTCCTCCTCTCTCACATATCCTTGTCGGGGACGAGGATTATATGATGCCTGAAAATTCGGGCGAGGTTGACGAGAGCCTTGTAGGATCGGTGCCTGCCATTGCTGGTGATTGGGAGGCCTAGCATAAGCTTGAGCATTAAACACTGTGTATTGTTGTGAAGGAACTGAGTATCGGGGACCCTGAGGTGGATAGTAATGTTGAGGAGAATTGGATTGTCCTTGTTGGAACTACATATAAGAAGGAACTACCTCTCTTTGAACTCCTCTGAACCCAGAGGCCATCATGGATCCTTCCTCTTTCTTTTTCCGATTTCCGAAACTGCCTGACCCGCTTTGGATTGCTTGCGTGGTAGCCTTAAGGGCTGCCTGACTCACAATTTTGCCCGATTTCATGCTTTTCTCAACTATTTCCCCGATCTTAATCGCCTCAACAAAAGGCTTGCCAATGGCGTCCAACATGTAATGGAGGTAATCAGGATCCTGAGCTTGGAGAAAATAGTCAATCATTTCTGCTTCTTTCATTGGTGGTTTGACCCTAACAACTTGCTCTCTCCACTTGATTGCATATTCTCTGAAGCTTTATGTTGGTTTCTTCTTTATGTTGACGAGAGAGGAGCGGTCTGGCACTATATCAATATTGTGCTGAAATTGTTGGACAAAATCTTGAGCCAAGTCGTTCCACACATGCTAGTGAGACGTATCAATCAATNCCAACCTCTAAACCCTCGGTTATGACTTTCGTCTATACTCTGGGAGTGGTGTTGTTCAAACAATTACCTAAATATGCACTCTCTCTCAAGTAGATACATAATAAATAGGCACAGCTAATTGATGGCCATTCAATTAACTACAACAATAACGTAGTTGAACAAATAGAGATGAACAATCAACCAAACTATATTAATATCATAAGTTTATCCCCCAACGGGTTCCAGCAAAACCCTAGATTAAGAAAATAGCTACTCATATTCATAAGAATCAATTCTAAAATAACTTGCATAATTGAACTACAAAATAATGAATAAAAGCTATAGAAATCAATGTTTTCTTCACTGAGTAGTAGTCCACAGGTTTTTCTTCACTCCAATGTCTTCCTCTTAAGCGTATTTTCGACGTTCATGCATCCATTTAGCTCGGCTTCCATCTTCAATGCATCTACACATGAAATAGACTCCATTATGCACATAAAAAGTGTATTTTTATCATTAACGCTGATAAAATGTAAAGCACACAACGTGTTAAACCATAAATTCTAGCCACACATCAACACCTCACACTTAAACTTTTACTCGCCCTCGAGCAATCAAACTACACTCATGTACACACTTTATTAAGCAAATCCCTTAACACGTTATACCAAGAATATTTAAAATAGTTCAAGCATAGAGGTGTGACATTCTCGCCTCAATAGTCGACTCACATATACCATTCTTTATTCACAATCCACTCACTACTCTAACTTAGAGGTNATTCATATGCCACAAAAGATGCACCATAGGCTTGCCCGTAGTGTACTACTCTACTAATCGAGCTCATTCAGTCTAGGATCAAGTAGGACTTTATTTGGTTGTAATGTAGGCTGCGGGACGGGTATGATACATTTAGATATAAGAGTGTACACCTCCCTAAGCACTTTAATACAAATACTTTAGCTTTCAACCTCAAACTTATCTTAAGCCAAACTCCACCTTCACATCACTGTTATTTCCCCATACTTCTTTAAGCACAATTACATCAAGAGTCACCACTTATATATTTTTCTTTCACAATAATACAACTACTTTTTTTTCTTTTTTTTTTCTAAGTGACTCTTACTTTTTCAAAACAGTACACCTTTCTCCGTATTTCAATTGTTCCCCTCAAAAACCAACCTACCACCCCACACTTTAGTTTTTTTTTTCATATTTCATCACATTTCCAGTGCTTACGAGAGGTGACAAGGTTCAAATATATGATCGATTCAAATAAAGGGGTATGGCTTGTAATGTGGTTGCCAAAGAAACATGATTATAGGCTCAACGGGGTTAACTACGATACATAACAATTAGGTGGGTAAAATATATATAGCTGGCTCAACAACTAAATGCCTATATCACTTCCAAGACTGAACAAAATTTCTATTTCGCTTTGCACACACACAGGGCAAGTTCTAGACATCAAATGCAATGCACATAATAACATACAAATCTCGCTCACACATGGCACATAGCTCACTCAGGATCAGATCTATCACGACACTCCAGTCAAAGCAGTTAAGCAAATCTTAGAATTCCTGATTTAAGATATTTATCCTAGAGTCAAAAAAATTGAGCCTAAGCGTCACAACCATAGTACTAACTATTCTCAAGGCATTAGCACGTTTCGAGATATTGCTACTATTAAGACCTCAAGGGGGAATTACTACCTAAAACAAAAAAATCTTTATTTGGTGTTTTTATTTTAGACTCACTTCCCTCAAGAAAACTGTCTAGGAGATCCGTCGTCAGGAAGAGTCCACATATTTCTATTTTTTTTTTCTGTTTTGTTATGTTTTACCTAAACTAAAAAGACTGCAAGAAAACAAAACTATTAAAACTTAAAAGGAAAATCATATACTACCATGACCATAAAAAAAAAACATAGAAAGTACAACAATATTACAATAAAAGATATAAAGTACAATACCACACACATATATATACAACACCGTACACCTAATTCATGCAATGTCCTCAGTGCATCATGTATAAACAACACAAGAAGTAAAAGTAAGGCGCAAGAAACTCCTTGGTCATTAAGCGTCTTCATCATCGGACGCTCTCAATTCCTCTTCATATTCATCTTCTTCATCATCTTCCTCATCAGAGCGCATCGGCTCCGTATCAGAATCTTCAAGTGTGTTTATATCTTCATCATCTGGGAGCCTGTACCCCTCACCTGCTCCTATCATCTGCTGCACGTGCGCATTGAGCAGGTATCTCTAATCCAACTCATCCCGTTCATCAACTGATGCTGGACGACCTCCTATGCGCAACTATAAATCCATCATCCCATAGAGATGGTCCATGAAGCAATCGTCCCGCGCATTACGCTCAACATTGGTCAGGGAAGACTCTTCTTTCAGTCTTAAGCCAGTGATGTCTGATTCTCGAGTGAGTTGTTGATCAATAATGTGGTCACAATTGGGCACCACCGCTACCTTTTCATTTAACAGGAACTGAGTCAAGAAATTCGGGAAAGGGATTCGATCAATTCTATTACTGGAGCCCGCCAACCCCATTTGATATCGCATCAGATGACCAATATTTATTCGCTGCCCCGTCATGAGGAAGTAGAGCACACAAATACTCTCGCGGCTTATTAAGGTGTCATGGTTGCACGGTAATATCCGTGCATTGATCAATTTAAGCCATACCTGTGTTTCAGCCTTCATCTTTTTCTTGGGAAACCTTTTATGGCGATTTGTGGCTCTATCCCGAATCCAAGCAGCCTTGGAATCAATCCCACACAGTGTGTGCCTCACCTCTTTATAATTAGGATGTCGAATGAATTGTTCAAGAGGCTCGACCGGAACATTTGGTGCACCTAGAAAGTCGCATATGGCCTTGGCTGAAAAATCCACCAAATGCCCACGAATTAGCACCAATTCTTCCTTGTCATTAGGGTCAAATCTTGCATAGAATTCCCGGACTAAGTTGAGGTTGATGTTTCCATGGTGTTTGAACACATATCCCAAACCCAATTCATGGATGCTCCTCCATATTGCCGGGAATTTAGTTCTAAGATTCCCCTCCTTAATGGCCCCTTCCGGATGGACATGCTTAGGCTTGTAACGTGCATACCATTTCTTGGAGTGCGCTGGTATGATGTTGAGACCATATTCCCGTTGGCCAACGGGTTGCCTCCTCATAGCAGCCACCGCAGCTACTGCTTCCTCACCAGTTATGCTAGAAGTAGCATCTCCCCCTTTTCTTTTCTTTGGAGGTGGTGGGGGTTTTAATTTGGTTTTCGGTGGGGCCGAAGATGTGGCCTTTCCCTTGCTGGTGGCTCTTCTGGGTAGCATCGTTGGACCTGCACAAATTATCAGTAGTGAGTGAATGTCGCAAAGTATAAACTATCCGTTTTCTCACTTTGCCAAGGTTACTCAGACTTCACCTTGGCGAGTTTATGAAAATTGACACACATTGCTACCAATTGGCTTCTCGTGAGCCACTTTCCACTTAAAGTTTCATGGAATTCAAGATGCATGACGTTAGTGGTGTGTTTTTTGGAGACTCGGGCTCCAAACGGGACATGTATTTCCATTGAGGCATTACATCGAGCACTTGACTGGCACCATTTCCATGGGAGCTGTTATGGAAGTGAGGGACTGCCTCATGCACCCAAATCTGTTTGGGGTTCCATAACACCACTTAGCTTCACAATTTCAGCCCGTTCCTAAGGGGTTTTGGGAATTGGGATTCATAACAACATACAACATGACCAAGAACTTCATAAAACCATAAAAACTTCACCATGAAATCAAGGACACACCTTTCATATGTGTAAATTTGAGTTAATAAAGGATAGGACTAGAATCATACCTCAAGGATTGATGTGTTTTAGGCGGATGAAGTACCCCACGGAATTTAACCTGTGAAAATCGTGTGTGTGTGTTGAGGATGTGAAGTAGTGAAGATGTGTGTGTTAATCTATGAGTTTTGGTGTGAGTATGAGAGACAATCCGTGTAGTGAAGGCTTGATTGTAGTGAAGATTTGTGCTAGGGGGTTGAAACTTGCTTGAGAGAGAGTTGGGAGATGTAGAAATAAGAAGAGGGGACTCACCTGGCGTTAGTCGAGCGTTTTAATCAAAAATCCCGAGCACTTAAGGCTAGCTCCCCCCCTGGCGTTAGCCAGGCATTATACCCATAACGCTAGAGGCCCCCTGGCGTTAGCCAGGCGTTTGGGGCTTAACGCCTGGGGTCTCCTTTCTTTTGCTGGGCGTTTTAGGCTTAAGGCCTGCTTGACCCCGGCTATGTCCCCACCTTCTGTCATGCGAAAACACTCCTCCTTTCACCCGAATGCACTTGCAAGCTCGTTAGTACCTATAATTACACGAAATACTTCTAGCTACAATAAAATTTAACTACGCATTGGGTTGCCTCCCAACAAGCGCCTTATTTAATGTCGTGGAACGACGATTACAACAAATCAATAGGTTGCCTCCTATGAAGCACCTGATTTAACGTCGCGGCACGACGCAACATAAACGCCGTTTAAGGATCATTTAGTGTTTTAGGTTCACCCAGATGCACAATAGCCAGCACATTGGCTTCATTCATTCCCATATACCTTTTTAATCGTTGTCCATTGACCTTGAAGGTGTTAGACTCATCCTCAGAAGTAATCTCCACAGCACCATAAGGAAATACGTTGACTACTTTAAATGGGCCAGACCATCGAGACTTTAGCTTACCCAGAAACAATCTTAGTCTTGAATTATACAACAATACCTTATCTCCTGGTTTGAAATCTCGGTCCACAATGTTTTTATCATGTAATCTCTTCATTCGTTCCTTATACAACCTAGTTTTCAAATGCTTGTCCTCTGAACTCTTCTAACTCGTGTAATTCTGTGACTCGATTTTCTCCAGCAGTATCAAAATCCAGATTCAACTGCTTCAATGCCCACCAAGCTCGATGTTCTAATTCCATGGGCAGGTGACAGGCCTTACCAAATACCAACTTGTATGGAGACATACCGATTGGTGTTTTGAATGCGGCTCTGTAAGCCCATAGGGCATCATCAAGTTTCTTCGCCCAATCAGTTCTTGTGGCGTTAATTGTTTTGGTTAGTACATTCTTTATTTCACGGTTGGAGACCTCGACCTGTCCGCTAGTTTGGGGGTGATATGGAGTTGCTACCTTGTGACGTACATCATATTTAGCAAGCAACTTTTTGAAGACACGATTGCAGAAATGCGTGCCTCCATAACTTATAATGGCTTTTGGGGTCCCAAAGCGGGTGAATATATTCTTCTTTAAGAACCCCACCACCACTCGTGCATCATTGGTGGGGAATGCTGCAGCTTCTACCCATTTGGACATGTAATCTACAACAACAAGTATATACTTATTGCCGTATGAGCTGACAAAAGGACCCATGAAATCTATCCCCCAAACATCGAACACTTCTACCTTTTGTATCGGATTCATGGGCATCTCATGACGACGAGATATGTTTCCCGTCCTTTGGCATTCATTGCAGCCCTTCACCCATTGATGGGCATCTCTGAACACAGTAGGCCAATAAAACCCAGTCTCCAACACCTTAGCTGCTGTTCGGACTCCTCCGAAATGTCCTCCATAAGGAGCTGCGTGACAAGCCTGCAAAATAGAAAATTGTTCTATCTCGGGGACACACCTCCGGATCATATTATCAATGCAAATTTTAAACAAATAAGGTTCGTCCCAATAATAGTTACGGCTATCACGATAAAATATTTTCTTTTGTACAGATGAGAGCTCATAAGGGTCAATGCCACTTGCTAGGTAATTAGCAATATCTGCATACCATGGTACCTCTCCCACATTTGTGGCTAGCAGCTGCTGATCTGGAAAGGTTTCCAGAATATCCTCAGACTCAGGTGCTTTTTCAGCACCTTCAAGGCGTGATAAATGATCAGCGACTTGGTTCTCCGTTCCCTTACAGTCACGAATCTCCAAGTCAAACTCTTGCAACAGCAGCACCCAAAGAATTAGGCGTGGCTTAGACTCTCTCTTCTCGACTAAGTACCTAATGGCTGCGTGATCAGTGTATACGATCACTTTTGACCCGATCAGGTAGGACCTGAATTTTTCAAACGCAAATACTACAGCCAACATTTCTTTTTCTGTTACCATGTAATTCAGCTGAGCTCCACTCAATGTCTTACTTGCGTAGTAAATTAGGTGCATTACCTTATCTTTTCGCTGGCCCAACACGGCTCCTACAGCATAGTCACTTGCGTCACACATGAGTTCGAACGGTTGCTCCCAGTCGGGGGCAACTATAATCGGTGCAGTGACTAGCTGCTTCTTTAGCTCCTCAAAAGATGTCCTGCAATCATTAGAAAACACAAATGGGTTATCTTTTTCTATTAACTTACATAGAGAGTTGGCAATTTTGGAGAAATCCTTGATGAATTTCCGGTAGAATCCGGCATGTCCCAGGAAGCTACGAATAACTTTGAGTGACGTGGGTGGAGGGAGTTTTTCAATGAATTCTACCTTAGCTTTGCCCACCTGAATACCTTTAATCGAGACCAAATGTCCCAAGACGATTCCCTCTTGTACCATGAAGTGACACTTCTCCCAATTTAGCACTAGGTTCGTCTCTATACACCTCTTTAATACACGGTTTAGATTTGCTAGGCATTCATCAAACGAATTTCCCACCACTGAGAAATCGTCCATGAAGACCTCCATAATATCCTCTGCCATGTCTGTGAAAATGGCCATCATGCACCGTTGGAATGTTGCAGGTGCATTGCAGAGGCCAAATGACATCCTCCTAAATGCAAATATCCCATATAGGCATGTGAAGGAGGTCTTTTCCCTATCCTCCGGGGCAATAGAAATTTGGTTGTACCCCGAATACCCGTCAAGGAAACAAAAGTGAGACTCCCTGCTAACTGGTCGAGCATTTGATCAATGAAGGGAAGTGGGAAGTGGTCTTTGCGGGTGGAAAGGTTCATCTTTCTGTAATCCATGCATATTCTCTAACCCGTGACAGTTCTAGTGGATATCAACTCATTTTTATCATTCCTTACTACTGTCATACCACCCTTCTTTGGTACACACTGTACTGGGCTAACCCAGCTGCTGTCGGAGATGGGAAAATGATTCCCGCATCTAACCACTTTATAACTTCTTTCTTTATCACTTCTTTCATATGGTTCAACCGTCTTTGATGTTCCCTGGAAGGTCTGTGTCCCTCCTCCAGGAGAATTTTATGCATGCAATAGGCTGGACTGATCCCTTTGATATCTGCCATCTTCCAGCCAATGGCAGTCTTGCATTCAGAGAGTACCTGTAACAACTGTTGTTCCTGCACATCTAGCAACCTAGATGAAATAATAACCGGTAATGTAGAGTTAGGTCCAAGAAATGCATACCTGAGGTGCGCTGGTAAAGGCTTCAGCTCTAACTTGGGTGGTGCTTCAACTGAGGGCTTGGCTGGTGGGCTGTCTCTCTTGTCTAAGTGTAATTGTTCAATTTCAAGAGCCCTTGACCATATCCCTTTTCCTTCCAATGCTAATACCCATTCTGCAAGCTCTTCACCGTTCATAACATCTAAGTTCATCAAACATGCAGCCAAAGGATCCCCAATGTGAACAACTATTTTTTGACCACACCGAAATTCTATACTATTTTGCTATAAATATTAA
>ML360504.1:0-17667 GCA_005239505.1 Nicotiana paniculata | reverse complement strand
TATATATATATATATATATATATATATATATATAGTGTTTTCTTTTTCTTTGGAACTTTTTTATTAATATTCAAATGATAAGTCATCATAATCATTAAGTTTTCAATGGGTTGCACGCCGAATTTTATTGCTGGTGACTAGCATACCGTGGTGCCCCGTCGTGCTCAAATCCTGAGTCTGCCACTAATAACGTCAAAAGATGATCAGAGTGAAAAAACGCAATAAAAAGTAGGACATGTGCCAAAACTATAAATGTACAGACTCAATCAATTAAAAGAAAAACACTAAAGCAGTTAGCTGTATATTGGACTCAAGTTAGTTGAAATCGGAAATAATTTATTCTATCCCATTCAAATTCTAATATTTAGCCAATTCAGTATATATCAATTATTTTTACCTTAATTAACAACGNTTTAGCATTTGAGATTTATGAGTTTTTACGGTAATTTCAAATTAATATGCAATTTGAGGCTTATGAGTTTCTACCGTAATTTTAAATTAATATGCAATAATATTTGGGTTCACAGTTAGATATTTACAAATATTTAGTAAATTTTTTAATATAAATATAAAGTCTATGCAAAAGTTACTGGGTTTTCAAAAACCCGTAGTCAATGCTCTAGGTCTGCCCGGCTCAAGAGTGCACCGTCAAAATTTATAATTTAGTGGTATAGTGTCATGAAATAGGTACGCATTGTTCCCTTCCACTTCTCCTTCTCTGACTCCCAATGTAATAAAAGAAGTTGTAGAAGAAAAAGAACTTAGGGGTCCAAATAATATTTCTAGTCCATTTATTTAGCCTTTTTCGTTTTAGCTAAGTACGACGCCGTCTCAAAATCTGAAAATTATTGTATTCCTCCGCCTCCTCCTCTGTCCACTCAGATTATTCGTCTTTCCAAAAGAAATTAAGAAATGAGCTCCTTTTTCTGATTAATGCTCATAAACCCTACCCAAAAATAAATAAAAATCTAAAACCCCAAACACACAAAAAAGTGCAAGCATAGGGCTGAGACTGAGACCTCAATTTCATCTTCTTGGTCGGAACATGGCTTCATCTCCAATAACAATGATGAAGATGAAGGTAAACGACTGCTCTCCGCCGTCAACCGCCGCAGCTCGGCTCCTACCGCTTTTTCGGCGCCACCAAATTCACTTCCGTTCCTCTGTGGACCCCCTTCAGAACCCATGTTTTCCCAGAACTATCATCACTCGTGCCACTCGGTCATCTTTTTCCTCTTCCTCCGTCATCACTGGTAAATTCTGTTAAATGTGTCGTACAGTCAATTCATTTAATTTTCATATTATGAATCAAATTTAAAAGTACTATAATCACATTTTCTTATAGCTTAAAAGTTAAAAAAGAATTGGCAATTTTGCTTTAGATTGAACGAATAAAGAGCTTAAGCTAGAAAATGATCTTTTATAGGATTCAAAGCAGTGATTAAAAAAGCGCTGCGAGGCGTGAAGGGCAGCGCTTCAAGAAGATATACAAAGTTCAGACCTTTACTTAATTAATCACCTCAAAAATTGTTCAGAAATATATATCTTGTAAACTTGGTTTCTCAATTTAGCAACTTCAGCTTTCACTGCCAGACTTTGTTTTGTCCAACGAATATATAGTTTTAATAATTAGTATTTAAAGAGTTATGACTTCATTGAGCTTCAGTAGTTGTAGGTAAGTTAGTTGAGAATTTCATGCGTTGGGAGTGTTGATGCTTGGCTCGCTGTTTGGCTTTGTTGAATTCATTCTGCCAATTATTTTTAATTTTTTCATTATTCTCGTTACTGTGCAGCCTCAATGACTACTGAAGCATCGGCAAAAGTTATTGATGGGAAAAAAATTGCAAAAGATGTCAGAGATGAAATAACTGCTGAAATATCTAGGATGAAAGATTCGATAGGTGTTGTTCCTGGTCTGGCAGTTGTGCTTGTTGGGGACAGGAAGGATTCTGCAACTTACGTCCGCAACAAGAAAAAAGCTTGTGATGCTGTTGGGATCAAATCATATGAAGTGTGTCTGCCTGAAGACTCAACAGAAGAAGAAGTTCTCAAGTATATCTCAGGCTTCAATGATGATCCTATGGTTCATGGAATTCTTGTTCAGCTACCGTTACCTTCTGTATGCTACCATACTTCATTCATTGTCTTTTATTGCTGAATTTTCTCAAGTTGTTGTTGTTGTTGTTGTGTAGTTTCACCAAGCTATTCTCTTAACATATTTTACTTCTTTAGAAGCAGTGTTGGTATTAAACATGTAGTTGCTTGAATTGAAGTCTGATCTAACCTGACTAGTTTATTATTTTCTAAGTAGCTTTTGAATATTATTATAGATGTAACTCGTGGATGCATTTTATGTGCACTTGAGTAATAGTGTATCCTAGCATGCTCATGCTTCTACTTAAGCAATTCCTGGGAATGCAATAGTCTTATCCTTTCTTGTTGTACTCATGACATGCAGCATACCATGTTGATATATAAGGTTCAATAGAATTATAACTCTTTAACAGGTGTATGAGTGGAATAAGAACCTATTCTTTTGTTGCACGCCTGTGTGGTTGATTCATATGTCTATCATATTTCTGTGTGATGCAAAAAGTGCTCTGCTGGACTAGCTCTTTGTTGTTAGAGATGAGTTAATAGATAAAGAATAAAAGGCTATAGTAGTTAGATAGTTGTTAATGTCTTTTTAGGCTGTTGTCTTCTAATTGCTGATTAATATGTATTCATCAACTTTGGATCAGCATATGAATGAACAGAACATCTTAAATGCTGTTTGCATTGAGAAGGATGTGGATGGATTCCACCCACTAAATATTGGCCGGCTAGCGATGCGAGGTAGAGAACCATTATTTGTTCCCTGTACACCTAAAGGATGCATTGAGCTGCTGCATCGGTATAATGTGGAGATCAAGGGGAAAAGAGCTGTTGTTGTTGGCAGGAGTAATATCGTTGGAACGCCTGCTGCGCTACTTCTGCAGGTAATATTCTAGTGTGCAGTGAGCTTTTTTCTAATAGCATGGTATTGAACTCTTATAATTTCTGTGTAATTATTTTTGCCCTTCTCTATGTTCTTCCTATATTTATCCTAGAGGGAAGATGCCACTGTCAGCATTGTCCATTCCAGAACCAAGAAACCTGAGGAGATCACGAGACAAGCAGATATCATAATCTCAGCTGTAGGGCAACCAAACATGGTTAGAGGCAGCTGGATCAAGCCTGGGGCAGTCATTATTGATGTCGGAATCAATCCTGTTGAGGTATGAAATCTACGAACTGTCTCCTTATTCTCATCCCTTGTCATTGTGCATTATACTTGTGTCTGATACTGCCTCTCCTCATGATCCTCTTAAGGCAAAAATATAAAATATGCATGAGCATATGCTTGTTCATAAGACCAGTTAAAGAATGTATCAACCATTTGATGGCGGATAGTTTTAAAGATCACGGCTCGTCGCCCTTAAAAAAAAGCAAAAAGAAAAGGAAAAAGATCACTACCTGTTACTTCCCTGTAGTGGAATGCGTGTTTGCCTTCTCATTGCCCCTAAATGACAGTTGATTTTCATGTTGTCTAACAGGATGCTACAAATCCTCGCGGCTATCGGCTAGTTGGAGATGTTTGTTATGAAGAGGCTAGCAAAGTTGCTTCAGCAATTACTCCTGTACCTGGGGGAGTTGGACCCATGACTATAGCAATGCTTCTCTCAAATACTCTGTTATCAGCAAAGCGAATTCACTACTTCAACTGAGATTTTTAAATTCGTTACTCTAGGTAGGTGGTGCATATCTTTGAGCTTCAGCTGTCCTCCCCAGCTAGTCTAGATTCGCACCGGATAGGCCCACTTAAGGGGGTAAAACGCTCCCTAGTGTTTTATTCTTATTCCTTTAGTGAGAGTCATTGTAGTTAGGCTTTGAAGTCGAGTCCTCTGGCTAATGATAGAGGGATCCTAATTATTCCACCACATTCCGTGGTGGTTCTTATCTACCTTTTCTTCGTCATCAAAGTTTAACATGTATTTTCTTCTACCTTCCCTAAATCTTATATCCCATTTGGACGGGCACAAGACAAGTATAAATGTTGAAAATATTTGTCCGACATAAAACAAGGAGTCTTGGACGTGACTTTTTACTTTTTGATGAATATAGTGGAAAAGCTTACACCAAGAATTACAAAAGTTGGTTGTGTAAGATCTTTTCTTTTTCATTTTGTTTTTTTTTTATTCTACTGAAGAAAAATACTCAATTTAGGATGAAGTTTTGCCAAAATATGACAATCGTTTCGGTAAAGGCAGTCGAATGGTCTTTTAATTTTTCATCACAAAAGAAACTAAATACTATTTCCTTTAATTGAAGCTCTAAAAGGTGCATGTAAAAGGTAGGTTGACCTTTACAAAATGAAATGAAAAATGGAACTCAACCTATACCAATCAATTGGAACGACGATAAAGTAGCAAGCAGTCCTAAAATTAAGTTGTTATTCTTGATAGTTAAATTAGTCGATTTCACTTCTTTGTTTGGTATGGATAAATCTAAAACAAATTTTAGACAACCAGCTTACCTTAAAGATAACTGCAATTATTATAAAAAAGACGATTAAATTTATCAATAGTGTATAATTTAACTCCTTGCTAATAAGTATTATAATTTTCTATGATTGTAGAACAAGAAAGAACAATGTGGGCCCGCAATAGTCGTCCCTCAAGTTTCTAGAAACAAATTAGTAATATATATTTCAATTAGGGTATGGAGCGTGAAATGAATAAAATTAATTGTTTCCTAATCCAGACCAATCATCCGAAAGAGTATCGAGGAATGCCTTCGTCTACCTTTTCACCTTTCTGTTTATGGTAAATATAGTTAACTCGCCATAAGATTTCCTTTATCATAAACAAAAGGTTTTTCAACTCGCAAATACTACATAGTAAAGCCTTTGAATTTTACTACCTAGCTACTCCATACTCGATAGAGTAATACCATTCCAACAACGCCTACTTTCCAAAAATGGCCTCTTCCCCTCCTAGGGTCAGACCTCTCTATAACATCCCTATATAACACTCATTCACTATAAAAATTAAGTTTTTCTTAAAATCGATTTTTAAGTTATATTTTACCTTTTTATAACAACTATTTACTTATAACAACAACGGTCATATTTATAGTAGAACACTCTTTGTAAAATTATCTCTCTATAACATCTATATAGAGTCTTTAGGATTACTAATAACAATTCTAAAAGCAGGCACACAATCTTTTCCATTGAACAAAGTTTCTATCTTGCTTAAGAGACAAGATGAAGATTTGTACATGATATATGTTTCATTGGATACCTTTTTGCTGAAAATTTGGACATGAATCTTCGTCAGTTCAAGCATTATATCGGTAGTAAGAGAATGAAATCTACGAAACAACTATAATTACAAAATTCTTCCATCAATATTGTAAGAATTTATTTTCCTAGTAGCTTTAAAATACATGCCTTATATTTTATATCTTTGTACGTTTAGTTGATGAATTTATTAATAATGTATTAGCTTTCTTCAATATATACCTAGTGAAATGCATATCTTCTGAGATTTTAAATCTGAAATTTTTTCTATCTTTTATATGTAACATTAAAAAAAAATAATTAATTTTTGGATATGTTTTATCTATAATAGCCAAAATATTTAAACGTCAAATGTTGTTATAAGTGTATAACTGTCATTCGCTATAAAAGCCAAAAAATCTCGAAACAAACGACGTTGTTTCAGAGATGTTTGACTATACAAGCTTAACTGTGATGGCTCAGCTTTCGCAATCATAGCCAAGGTGGTATAAGAAGTGTAATTCGTGATTCCGGGTAATATTAGGTGCACGGGGGACCTACATTAGCGGTAGGGGGTCACCGGAACCCGTTGGCCTCTGCAAAGTCGATGTATATATATTTTGTGTGTATAGGTATATACATGGAGGACCTATTAAATCATTTTACTGGTGCCCCTAAAGTCTCACAAGGCTGCATAATAAAGTTGGTTGAGTGCATTTAGTGGTGTTCATGGTTCGGTTTGGGTCGATTTTTCCCTAAACCAAACCAAGTAAATCGGTTTTTCAAATATTGGTACCAAACCTAATCAATTAAGTCATTTTTTTATCGATTTGGGTTTTGTCATTTTTTCGGTTATTTCTCATTTTTTCCTTAAATACGAGACATACACTACCAAATGCATATTTCGGCGACTACATATTCAACGTAACACTATCAAACCACTTGTTTTTTGAGAAATCTATCATTTACCAAGATATATTGATGATAATTAAATCAAATAGTGATGAATAATTTAAGTACTCAATTAAAAATTAATTATTTTAACATTAAATAAATTCTTGTATTTAGCAAAAGAAAACTCCCAATCAAACTAGAATATAAAGGAAAATAATTAGATTATTTTTTTTTGTGTGTGTATGTGTGTATGTAATAATAAATGTAAATAGCTACTTTTATAGTCGGTTTGATTCGTTTTTTTTAAAATTATTTTTTGATTAAAATCAAAACCAAACCAAATTTGATCGATTTTTAAAATTTAAAACTAAAATAAACCGAACCTAAAAAGTGTCGATTTTTTTGATCAGTTTGATTCGGTTATCAATTTAGTTCGAAAAATATTTCATGCTTCCTACTACCCTGAAAGAGATGCTTATGTTTTCCTCCACCTCCTCCCCTATCTACTCAGATTATTCCAGTCTTTCCAAAGGAATATAAAAACGAGCTCCTTTTTCTCATTAATGCTCATAAACCCTGCCCAAAAATGCACTCAACCAACTTTTTCATTTAATTTTCATATTAATTAAAGTTAAAAGTACTATAAATCACATTTTCTTACAGATTAGAAGTTAAAAAGAATTGGCAATTTTTGCTTTAGGTTGAACAAATAAAAAGCTTAAGCTAGAAAATGATCTTTTATAGGATTCAAAGGTTTGGCGGAATGACTTCCTGGCCACTTAAACTTGTAGGGCATTTGAAAGCCGATACATGAACTTTAAACTTTTTCATTTGAACACTCGAACTCATGATTCCCTTAACTAATAAACATATTTGACCGTTGACCATGCTCATGTGGTGTCAACTGGTCCTAATCAGCCTGTTGCATGAGGAATACGACACACAGGAGCGTGAGAGCCCTCTTCCCAACGCCCAACGGCCCAAAATGGTATGTATTTAAGTGGATTCTTTTTCATTCCCTATAAAATACCTTATCTCTCCATTGTATAGAATTTGAAGCTCCATTCCTCTATTTTTCTAAAATTTGAAGCCTTATTTAATTTTTTTTATTTTTCCAGACCGTGAAAATGATGCATAGTCGTATATTTTATCGTTATGGAGTTGAAGCTAAGTTTTGCATCATTTTGAAGCCAGCAAATCCAGGAAGAAGGTTTTATGGATGATCAAATTATGGTCGAAATAGTTCTTGTATTTTTTTGGGTGGTTTGACCCACCTCTTACGGATCACTATAAACAAATGATTTCACGGCTGTTATCAAGAATTAAAGAGAGAGATCGACTATAACGTAGGAGGAGAGTGAAGATCATGGTAACTTTAGTTGTTGTATTAGCACTAACCATTATAATTTTCTTCTTAGTCTAGTTAGCACTATTCATTGTAATTGTCTTCATAACCATATGTACAATGATAATGGCAAAATGTATGATGAATTTTTGTGGAATGAAAAGTAATGTTTGACATAAACAAGCACACATATATAAACAACTAAGTTCGATCAACCTTCTTGGTTGACAAAATTAGCTACTGCGAGTTGTCTAGTAGCAGACACCGTTTAAACATTGTGCAAAAATAAAAGCCATACTTAAACATCCATAGTTAACCTACAAATTAAGTTCTGCAACTAATAGATTTAAGCTATCACAAAAACAAACATTCAGCAGATTATTATGGTTGAGATTGGTTGATGTTTTGATTGGCTCAAGTTGGGACATGGAGACTGGCTTGGTTGAGATGAGGAATGGACTTAACGTTGGCTAAGGCTTGCTTGAGTTTGTCTTCTCCTCAATTGTTGTTGAAGTTGCCTTTGTGTTATAGCATATTTTCCGTGCCACCTTAGTCCAGGTGCACTGTATCCAAGATCAATGTTGGTTCGTGCAACATCCACTATTTTTGTAGGAGCAGAAAGTACCCTATCTCTTGATCCACATTACATAGATAGTCAAGTTAGCACCCAAACTACTACTCCCTCCAGTCCACAATAAGTGATCAATTTGCTTTTTTATTTTGGTCCAAAATAAGTGTCCATTTATATAATAAAGTTTAATTTATTTTTATAAAATTACCCTTATGTACATATCTCTAAAAAATATTCTTACTCCTCACATTAAATATTTAATTAAGGGTAGTTTAGTCATACTAGGTATTTTTGTATAGAATTTAGTATTTTCTTAATGGGCGTGCAAAAAGTAAATTGGTCATATATTGTGCACCGGAGGGAGTAATATCTAAATAAAACTCCAAATCCAAATCACTTACCCTTTCTATCATTGTTCCTGAATCACTAAACAAAATATTAAATACAACAGTTCTTGATCTTCCTCGAAGTCCAGTAGCTCTTGGCCTTCCTCTAACACTTAGATAGAATATCCTCAGAAGTCCTTGATCTCATACTTTCAGTATCCTGATATAAGATAAAATACTATCTAATAATGTAAAAATGATGGTCCTAATACATCTTAACTAAAGTAAAAAATGAATAAATACAAATGAACTTGCAACAACCGATGGTTAAGTATTTCTGGTAGTAGCAGTTCCAGATCCACTTGCAGATTAAGACGGTTGAGTATATCTGGTACCATCAGTTCCAAAATAACTTGCAGCAGTTGATGGTTGAGTTGTTCTTTGAGAAGCTTGAGATGGTTGATTTTTTCTAGTACCAGCAGTTCCAAAACCACTTGCAACAGTTGTTCCTCGAGTAGCATTAGCATTTCTAGTACGTGCAGTTACAGATCCTTGTCATTTCTGAAATTTTCAAAAAAAAAAAAAGAGTTATAGGAACAAACAAAATACAAGTCACAAATAGAAACAAATTGAATGCGTTATCTGATCATTTACAGGATATGGCACTCCTTCTTGTTATGGCCTACTGCCTTACAATGAGAGCATGCCATTGGTGTCCATTTCCTTGATCTCTTACCAAACTTCTTTTTAGGTTCATCTTGAGCTTTTCTTCTATCTTTCTTACGGCTATCAGGCATCTTAGTAATTACAGGAGGCTCAACAATGGGATTCTAAGTTGATGGCCACATTTCCATGTTGGTTACTGGCTGTATGTAACAACTGAAAGCCTTCAGGTATGTTTCTTTCCTGTACCAGTGAACAACATAGTCAGCAGACTCAAATCTCCTAAAAAATATTGCACATATTGCATGGGAGCATGGTATTCCTTTGAGCTGCCATGATCTGCATGTGCATATATTGTTGACAAAGTCAACAATATGTTTGTTAACCCCATGTTGTATCTTATACCCAATGTCCCCATTTCATTTATATTCTTGCCGAAATGCATATTGAGATTGTTCCTCTATGACCCCATTGCCATAGGAGATACATCCGAAATTCACCTTGATGCAAATTCTCTCATAGTAGTTATCCTCTTCATCACCTTCACTCTAATCTCTTATAACATGGTTATGATAGACTTGTGCCTAACAGACAAGATCCAACTATTAAAAGTCTCACACATTTTGTTCTCCATAAAATCACATTTACTCCAATCCTTAAAATTATCTACACCAGCATTGTTTGAGGTATCTCAGTAAATCCTCAATGATTTTACTGTCACCTAATTCTGCCAACTCATATATCTTAGCTTTGATATATGGTTCACATGAAGCTCTTGCACAAGCACATAACTTCTTCCTTCTTTCCTCACCTTTCCACTTTTATTTCCAGTTTCTCCATATGTGTCTTGCACATATTCTGTGCTTAGCATTTGGCATCAACTCAACCACAGATTGAACAAGCCCCTTAGGCAACAAAAAAAAGAGTTAGAATATTATAAACATATATAAATTAATTACTGGAAGAATAAAAAGAAATATATACCTTCTGCATATAGAAATTATGGTCATCCCTTCACCTTGGGATTCTGTGAGCTGCAAATTATGTATCAGGCACCTAAAAAACCATGATCATGTGTTATTTGTCTCCTTTTCAACCACTGCCCAGGCAATATGATACGTTTGGTTGTTACGATCTTTGCCCATACATGATAATAGCTCACCTTTACACACACCCTTCATAAATGCTCCATCAAAGCCAATAATATTTCTACATCCTTCCAACCAACCTATTTTGCAAGCATGTAGACAAATGTATATCCCCACAAACACCTCTTTACCAGGTATTCTCTCCTTTGAAGTATTCATAAAAACAGTGCTGTAAGGGTTTGTAGACCTCAACATGTCAACATAATCATATATTCTAGCAACCATTTCCAACTGGAGATAAATTTTCTTGCAAGCAGGATCAAAGTATACCTTGCTATTGTATCTTTTTTGTTGAGGGTTCATCTTCTTCAACTACTTCATCATCTGTATCCTCACTACCTGGATCTGAACTGTTCAAATATTGCTCATCCCCTCCCAACTTCCCAGCATATTTGGAAGCCCTATCCTTATACATGTCTTCAAAACCAGGGTTTATACCTACATTCCCACCAGGTATCTCATCAGTATTAACTTCATTAGATCTTAATTTACTACTCTTTTCATTCACTTTAGCCTGTCTAGCAGTAACAACTTCAAGCTCTAGATCACTTGTCTCTCCACGAATATCCTCATCAGCACCATATAATGACTCATCTATATCGTCATCAACATCATCAGAAATAGCCTAATAATCACCATCCCCACTCTCAGAACTTCCCTCATCACCCTCATCACCTTCAACATCGCCCTCAGAATCAGTTACTAAATGAAAGTTGTAATACTGACATTCATCTTCACTAGACTCTTCTGTATCCTCTTCTATGTCCTCTTCTATATCAACAATCCTCTCTTTACCCTTCTCATGAGTGTTATCACCCATATTTATATCATTGTTAGGTGATTGTGTTTCCTTAGAATTAACATCATTTGTTTGCCCATGTGGCATTTCATTAAAGCCACATGGTTGAGCATCAATAGGGTTCACATTTATACCACCACTACTCAACATTTTATCTAGGCCCAAATCAGCACATTGTGTGACATAGATACACACCAATAAAATCCCCATCCTTAAGGTCTTTATACAAAACTAACACATCAGCATCATATTTCAGAAATCAAAATTCTCCTTTTTTGATAATTTTACATGCATACTTATCTGCTGTTAAGTATCCCATATACTTAGCCTACTCATTAAAGCGAATTATATGCAATTCATCAGTGTCAGCCTGAAGAATAACTGGCCAAATTTTCCCATTTACATACCTCATAAATGGGTCAGCCACTAACCACCCTAGATGATGAAACTGTAATTTCACATATACCGCCATTGAAACCTATTTAAAAAAAGGCCAAGTCAGATACACTTTAACCCTAACAATCCATAAACTTTATCACAGTGGGAGACAAGAATATTTTGATATGCATAAAAGCCCTAATATTTGAACCTTAAATGCCAGATCAGTCATGAAAAAGACAAAATCCCTAAAGTAAAGTTAAGATTCGACTGTTTTTCCCAACAAACCCTAATTTATAATCCTAAATATAACATACATTTTGTGCATGCACACAAAAAATAACTTTGACTATCACACGTTATTTCATAAGAAATTAGATGACAAAAGAGAAAACGACATCAAAAGAGACATAATCCCTAAAGTAAAGTGAAGATTCATCTGTTTCCGTAAAAAATCTAATTTAAAATCCCAAATAACAAATAATTTGTGCATGCAGACAAAATACAGCGGCCTATCATACAATATTTCATAAGAAAACATATAACAAGAGAAAACGACATCAAAAGAGACAAACTAACCCTCAGATCCTATAACGTGACTGGAATCGAAAGCACAGACCAAATAAATCTCGATCAGAACGAGATCAATAGATAATTAACGAAAATAATATAATGGGTGAGTGATTATGATCGATTTTGAAAGAGGGTGACTGATTTTTCAGGCCATTACTAACCTAGGTTTAACAGGGGAGGTTTTGGTTAGAGAGAGGTAAAGACGAAATGAGTGTCTTTTGNGGGGGGGGGGGGGGGGGGGGGACCAGTTGGGTTTGTTTTGGCGCCCTTGATGTGTAACAAATCCATTGGTCATTTGCTGACTGGATGGATACGACTGTGTATGTGTAATACACGCGCGTAGGCTCCATGGTCATATGTGTTTATTAGTTAAGGGAATCACGAGTTCGAGTGTTTAAATGGGAAAGATTAAAGTTCATGTATCGGCTTTTAAAAGCCCTACAAATTTAAGTGGTAAGGAAGTCATTACACCCAAAGGTTTAATGGGATTTTTATCGTGTAGACATACAAAGTTCAGACATTTACTTAATTAACCACCTCAAAAAACTATCGAATTTGTTCAGAAAGATATATCTTTTAAACTTCGTTTCTCAATTTAGCAACTTCAGCTTTCACTGCAAGACTTTAGTTTGGCCAACGAATATATAATTTTAATAATTGGTATGTGAAGAGTTACTTCATTGAGCTTCTTAGTTGTAGGTAAGTTAGTTGAGAATTTCGTGTGTTCAGATCGTGTTGGTTTTTGGCTTTGTTGAATTCATTCTGCCAATTATTTTTAATTTTTTCATTATTCTCGTTACTGTGCAGCCTCAATGACTACTGAAGCATCGGCAAAAGTTATTGATGGAAAAAAAATTGCAAAAGATGTCAGAGATGAAATAACTGCTGAAATATCTAGGATGAAAGATTCGATAGGTGTTGTTCCTGGTCTGGCAGTTGTGCTTGTTGGGGACAGGAAGGATTCTGCAACTTACGTCCGCAACAAGAAAAAAGCTTGTGATGCTGTTGGGATCAAATCATATGAAGTGTGTCTGCCTGAAGACTCAACAGAAGAAGAGGTTCTCAAGTATATCTCAGGCTTCAATGATGATCCTATGGTTCATGGAATTCTTGTTCAGCTACCGTTACCTCCTGTATGCTACAATACTTCATTAATTCATTGTCTTTTATTGCTGAATTTTCTTAGAGTTAAGAATGTTAGACGTGTGACTTGATAAATGTCCAAAATGGATTGTAGATGAGTTATGATATGTCTAAATTGTTAACTATTGGATTTTTAGAGGAAAAAACCCTAAGCTTGCCTTTAGTCGAGATGTCAGATAGTACCTCATGACATTATTTGTGGTTCCCAATCAGTTTTTTTTTTTAGTTTTGAAGTTTTTCAAAGCTAGTCTGCCAACGCATTTTATTTCATTTAGAAGCGGTAATTGCTTGAATTGAAGTTTGATCTAACTTTGACTGACTAGTTTATTTATTTTCTAAGTGGTTTCTGAGTATTATTTTAATGTAACTCGTGGATACATTCTCTGTACACTTGAGTAATTGTGTATCTAGCATGCTAATGCTTCTACTCAGCTTATTCCTGACAGTTTATTAATATTATCCTTTTTTGTGTAGTCGTGACATGCAGCATACCACGTTGATATATAAGGTTCAATAGAATTATAACTCTTTGACAGGTGTAACTTGTTCTTTTGCTGCATGGGTGTGTTTGATCAGATGTCTATCATATTGCTGTATGACAGGGAAAAAAAAAATACTCTGCTGGATTAGCTCTTTGCTGTTAGAGATGAGTTAACAGATAAAATAAAGCTATTATACTTCTGAAGATGCCACTGTCAGCATTGTCCATTCCAGAACCAAGAAACCTGAGGAGATCACGAGACAAGCAGATATCATAATCTCAGCTGTAGGGCAACCAAACATGGTTAGAGGCAGCTGGATCAAGCCTGGGGCAGTCATTATTGATGTCGGAATCAATCCTGTTGAGGTGTGAAATCTACGAACTGTCTCCTTATTCTCATCCTTGTCATTATGCAGTAGCTTGTGTCTGATATTGCCTTGGCCTCCCCTCACGATCCTCTTTAAATAGATATACTTTATGCACAAGCATTTGCTAGTTTGTAAGACCAGTTATAGAATGTACCAACCATTTGATGGTGGATAGTTCTCGTCACTCATATATTTGTTTAAAAAAATTCAAAACGGATAAAGGAAAGAGATCACAGCTGTAGCGGAATGCATATTTACCTTCTCATTGCCCCTAGACGACAGCTGATTTTTATGCTGTCTAACAGGATGCTACAAATCCTCGCAGCTATCGGCTCGTTGGAGATATTTGTTTTGAAGAGACCAGCAAAGTAGCTTCAGCTATCACTCCTTTTCCTGGGGGAGTTGGACCCATGACTACAGCAATGCTTCTCTCTAATACTCTGTTATCTGCAAAGCGAACTTACAGCTACTGAGATTTTAAAATGTATTACGCTAGCTAGGTGGTGCATATCGTTGAGCTTCAGGTGCCTTCAACTGTCTTCCCCAACTAATCTGGATTTTTACTGGATAGGCCCCTTAAGGGGCTTCCTACTAAGGTTTTTTATTTTCAAGACTCGAACTCGAAACCTCCTAATTATTCCACCAAATGGTGGTGGTTCTCTGCTTTTTCTCCTTCCTTAAAGTTTAACATGTATTTTCTCTCTAAGCTGTTCTCCCATTTAGACGTGGCACAACTTAAGTATAAGATTTGAAAATATATTCGACATAAAATAAGGAGTGGTGGATGTTTGACCAAAAAAATAGGGTCTTTGGTTAAACTAATTAATTTAATATTTGAGAGGTTAATCCTAGTTAAAGATAATAATCTCATATCTATAATAAGCTACGTGGGTGATGTAGAGCAGTGTTGAGACAAATTTAATGTAATGTGTATTTAATGCTTCGAGTGCAATGATGTGCTAGAAGTATCAAGTATTAAATAACAATAAATGGCAATGAATGTAAATAAAAATGAAGATTCACCCAATATTGGATGAGGTGGATGATTCATCTTTCTGATAATGATGAATGACAAGTGACTATGAGAATATTGAAGACTTTCTCAGATCTGATGCGAATGATAAGGAATAATTCAAAAAAGACAAATCTCCTTAGAAAGGTGTTCTTTGTGTTTATCTAATGAGTTTGCTTTTCAAGAGAGTTCTTATCACATAGAATATTACATGCATTTTACTTTATCCCTCTTTCTATTTATATGGGATATTCCCCTGAAAAACCCTAAAAGTACAAGTACAGAGAATATTCAATGAAATATTCTCTCTAAATATCCTAATACAAAACTAGCCGTTACTGCTACTCGTGACACTCGACCTCGGCCGTGGTTGACTGCTCGCCGATAAGTTCTATTGATCACTGGTTAACCTCGGCCATATTACTTATGATAATCACCTCTTCGTTAATTTTCTTAGTCATATTTTGACCCATACAGTTAGTCCCTCCGCTTATCGGGATTGTCTTTTGGACAACCTCGGTGGGCGGACTTCACTAGTCGTAGTTGAGAAATTCGGGTGGGTAGGTCGAGTAGTGGAAATCACGGTCGAGGTGATAACGTGGTGCTTCGCGAGCCACAACTTATCGTGACGTCGGCTCCTACTGACGTCACGACATCATGTGTCATTATTACACGTCTTCCCGATGCGTTGCATTGCTTCCCGCGCCCCTGCCGTTTCGATATTTGTGCATCAACGATTAGTTTTCTCGATTAGGGTGCCTGGATTCTTTATAAATAGGGATTGGAAACCCTTCATTTGATCCTTTGTGCTTTCTGGCATTCGAACCTTCATATCTTCCTCTCGTCTTCTTCCTGTATTCTTGCTCTTGTTGTTTTCACTTTTGCACCCTTGTTTCCTTTTCTAGCTTTAGCTATTTTTGCTAATCCTACCTCTCCTGTGTTCGTACTTTCTGTGCTTAAAAACAACTAAAAATGATTAATGCATCTTCTAGCTTTGGAGGGGTTCCTCACCCAATCCCACTGGCAGTGAGAATGCCTCCTCATGACGATGGGGCTACAATTTTTGCAAAGGACGAAAGCTTCCCCACCGTAGAGGAAATAATTCTTCATAATGACAAATCCAAGTCGGACTTCTCAAAGCGGCCCGCAGACAAGCCCAAGCCTGTGGAATCTGAAATGGAAGCGGCCGCCCTTGCTGAGTTTAGTGCCAACTTCAAAATCCCAGCTCACATCGACCTGATCCCGGCTGGCCACGACGTGGTACAGATTCACCGCCTCGGATATTGCGCGTTCTACGCATATCCATTCTATGTGGGCTATTCTTTTCCCTTTCCTCCATTGGCGGAGGAATTCTGCCGCTATTACGGCGTCTGCCCATCTCAGCTCTCCCCCTACATCTACAAGTTTTTCCTTATGTTGATGAAGTACGCGGAACTGGACAACCGCGGTATTTCCATTCGCCATCTACTGAACCCCTTTTGCGCCAAGTTT
Organism: Nicotiana paniculata; assembly: GCA_005239505.1. Taxonomy (NCBI): domain Eukaryota; kingdom Viridiplantae; phylum Streptophyta; class Magnoliopsida; order Solanales; family Solanaceae; genus Nicotiana; species Nicotiana paniculata. The sequence continues at coordinate 1,173 of ML360504.1, read as the reverse complement.
CCATAGGGGTACAATGTTACACCTTCGCCACCGTGGAAGTAAGGGATTGGTAGTGAAGATGGACGATAAGGCCAATCGTCGATTTTGGTACAACTTTTTCTGTGTCAAGACTGAGGACGTGGTGGCAAACCCTAATGGGTTTCCTGAAACATGGAACTGTGCCCTTAAGTACTTCCGTTGATTGTTTATTTTGTTTATTTTGTTTATTTCGGTGGTAGTTTAATCGTTCCACTTTTTCTTTCTGCAGCCGAGAAAGAACCCCCTTCATTGGTTGCAGACATTCATGACTGGGTAAGTCAGGTCTTGCCCTATACGGTGGGGATCCGTGAATGGTCGGCATTCCACAAGAAGTTTGGGCGCAAGCCCTCCGCGGCCGGTGAGGCATTTATTTGAACTTCTGTTGCTTCGGTCTTTGTGTTGTCTTCCTTTCTCTTTTTTTAATAGTGGGGGAGAGCTCCGAGGAAGGCGAAGGCTCCTACTCCTACCTTCCTTCAACCGAGTGCTACGACGGAGTCTTCACTTGTTGCGACTGCAGGCAAGTCTGCTCAGATGACCACTTCTTCCCAGACCCCGGCATTGGCAGACCTAGCCGACCGTCGATGACCCCAACAAAAGAGATTCTGGCTCCTCCCGTGTTACATTTGGTAGATGAGTCGTTACCGAGCGAGGAGGACTTGGTTCCGCTTAAAAAAAAGAGGGTAGAATTCGGCGGCGAGACAGTTAGAGCCGAGGAATCCGCAAGGGGCGACTCTGAGCCGGCTGTGGCTGCATCGGAGAGTGAAGGGGACTTACTAACTGTGGCTCCTCCGCCTACAGGGGTCATGGGAGACATTCTTTTGCCCAAAGTTGTGTTTGAAGTGAGAGGGCTACCTGAGGTTGCGGAGACCGTGCCGAGGAATGATCCGCAATCCTCAAGACATGTTGGCGTTCCTTCGTCGGCCGAGGAGAGAGGGAAGAATGTTCTGACGTCGACCCTGAAGAACTGCGGATGTTAACCGAAGGGTTTACTCGGGTGGAGGTAAGGTTAGAGGGGTCCACTCGTACCATCGTCGTCCCCCTGGACCGCGACTTGCTAGTGGATATAGAGAACAAGGTTGATCAGGTGGTGGTGCGTATATAACGCCATAACCTTTTCCATGTCCCATATACATATATATATATATATATATATAT